>JAWRVF010000975.1:0-128139 GCA_036785485.1 Physcomitrellopsis africana | reverse complement strand
AAATTCTTCCCTTGCAAGATGGAAGAAGGTGAAGACCTTATGGCTCACGTCAACAAGGTAAAGGCTCTTGCAAATCAACTAGCTATTGTTGACAAAACTTTAGAAGATGGTGATATTGTCATGACCTTGCTCATGAGCCTTCCGGAGTCTTATAACTATCTTATAGTAGCATTGGAGTCCATCAAGTTGAAAGAGCTTACAATGGACTATGTGACGGCAAGACTTACACATGAAGTGACCAAAAGGAAAGAAAAGGAGCATCAAAGTGAAGACTCGGCTCTCTTCTCAAGACAAGGTAAAGGTACCTATTCAAACCAACGTGACAATAGAAGGAGTAACGTGAAAACTTGCTTCATTTGCGGAAAATCAGGACATTTTGCAAGAAATTGCTACAAGGCCAAGAAAGGAGACAGAGAGAATGCTAACAATGCACGTGATGAATTTGGAGGAGATGACTTTGCATTCATGGCAAGTGAAGGCACTTATATGGCTGCCATGTCTAAGTGGATTATTGATTCAGGTGCTACCAAGCACATGACTCCATACAAGTGTTCTTTTAACACTTATGAAGAAATTCCAGTAACAAATGTTTGGTTAGGAGACAATGGCATGGCACAAGCTGTTGGAATTGGCTCCATTGTGGTGGAGATTGTTGTGAAGAATGAAACCAAGAGGATCAGATTGAAAGAAGTCCTACATGTGCCAAAGATGAAGAAGAATCTTCTTTCGGTGAGCAAACTTGTGTCAAATGGTTGTAAGGTTCAATTTGATATGAATGGATGTTTTGTAAAGACATTAGATGGAGATAATGTTTTAAAGGGCTTTAGAGATGGCAACCTTTACATTCTCAATTGTAAGAAGGTGAATGGAGTTGAAGTAACAGCATTTGCTGAATTTCCAAAAGATGAAGACAAGTTTGGAATTTGGCATCGACGCCTTGGTCATTTGAATGCCAAAAGCATGAAGGAGCTCAAATCTATGGTAGTTGGCTTAGATCTTGGTCAATCATACAACAATGCCACGACTCTAGCTTGTGAAGGTTGTATTCAAGGCAAGCAACAAAGGGCCTCATTTCCAAGTGGAGTAGCAATACGAGCAAGTAAGTTGTTGGAGATTGTGCATTCAGATGTTTGTGGACCTATGAAGACACCATCAATTGGAAGAGCAAGGTACTTTGTCACATTTATTGATGACTTTTCAAGAAAGGTGTGGATTTTTATCCTTAAAGCCAAGAGTGAGTGTTTTTCAAGGTTTAAGGAATTTAAGGCACATGTAGAAAAGCAATGTGAATGCAAGATCAAGGTATTACGCATAGACAATGGTGGTGAGTATTTGTCAAAACATTTTGATGAGTACTTGAAGATTCAAGGTATTGTAAGACAAACGTCTACTTCTTACACTCCACAACAAAATGGAGTTGCTGAAAGAGCAAATCGCACCATTGTGGAGATGGCAAGGAGTATGCTTCATGCTCAAAATCTTGGATATGAATTTTGGGCGGAAGCTGTGGTGAATGCAGTATACACAAGGAATAGGTGCCCTACAAGTGCACTCACATCAATGACTCTACAAGAAGCTTGGAGTGGGAAGAAACCTTGTGTTTCACACATGAGGACATTTGGATGCATTGCTTATGCAAAGATACCAGATTGTATGTGGTCCAAGCTTGAGGCAAAAGGTACAAAATGTGTATTTGTTGGATATTGTGAAGGTGCAAAGGCATATAGGCTAATGTGTTTGGATACCAAGAAGATCATCAAAAGTCGTGATGTTGAGTTTATTGAGCATAAGACTGCTTATGAGCACTTGGAGATGTGTCCAAGTGGGAGTAATGGTGTGTTTGTGGACACATCTTTAAATCTAGCAAAGAAAGAAGAAGAAGATGAAGACAATGAAGATAGTGGAGACATGAATGAAGGTGAAGAGCTAAAAAAGATGGAGAAGAAAGTCTCTTTGATTCCTGAGACTAATAATGAAGGATATGAAAATGTTGAAGATGATGATGAGGAGTATCAACCTTTGAGTGAGAAAAAACAAAGTTTAAGAAAGAAGAAGCTTGGAAGAGTAGTTGGAATATATGAAGGTGAATCTTCTTCAAATGAAAGGAGATATCCTATGAGGGAAAGAAGACCACTTGGTGAATGGTGGAAGAACCACATTTTTCTTCAAGTAAGTGAAGAACATGCCAATGTTGAACTCTTTGCTGATCCATTGTCTTTATGTGATGCAATGAAGTCCACAGATGCTATGAAGTGGGAGAAGGCTATGGAAGAAGAATACAAATCTCTTATGGATAATAGAACATGGGAATTAATTCAACTTCCACCAAATCGATCTTCTATTGGTTGTAAGTGGGTATTTAGAACCAAGAGGGATGCAATGGACAATGTTGTGAGATATAAGGCAAGATTAGTTGCCAAAGGATACTCACAAGTTGCTGGTGTTGATTTCAATGAGACATATGCTCCTGTGGCTAAATTCACCACTATCAGAATCATTGTGGCAATTGGGGCAGCAATGGACTTGGAGATGCATCAAATGGATGTGAAGACGGCTTTCTTGAATGGAGAGTTGGAAGAAGACAACTATATGGATCAACCTCAAGGATATGTTAAAGAAGGCAAATAACATCTTGTTTGTAAGTTGAAGAAATCCTTGTATGGACTCAAGCAATCACCAAGGGCATGGTACCAATGGATTGACACATTCTTTGTGAATGAAGGATTTGTAAGGAGTGAGGCAGATCATTCCATGTATGTAATGCAATCTCAAGAGTTCTTATTGATTGTAATCCTTTACGTTGATGATTTAATCATCTTGGCTAACAATGTAAAAAAGTTGAATTGGATGAAGGCCATATTAGAAAAAGAATTTGAAATGAGTGATTTGGAAGAACTCCACTATTGCTTAAGAATGGAGTTTATAAGAGATCGTAAGAACAAGACGATTACAATGAGCCAAAGCAAGTACATTGAAGAAGTGTTGAAACGATTCAACATAGAGGAGTGTAAGCCAATTGGAACACCTTTAGAGGCAAATTTGAAGTTGATGAAGCTCACGGATGAGGAGTTTGCCCAAGTTGAAGGTGAGATGCAAAGTATTCTATACAAGGCAGGAGTAGGCTCGCTTATGTATGCAATGGTGGCCACAAGAGTGGATCTTGCATATGCGGTGAGTGTTGTGAGCCAACACATGTCTAAGGCTGGACCTGTGCATTGGGCAACGGTAAAGAGGATATTGAGGTACTTAAAAGGTACTAAAGACTTCAAATTATGCCTTGGTGGTAAGAACATTGATTTGCAAGGTTATTGCGATGCGGATTGGGCTGGAGATGTAAATGATAGAAGATCCACAACGGGATATGTGTTCTTTATTGGAGTGGGAGTCATTTCATGGAATTGCAAGAGACAACCTACCATTGTAAGATCAACCATGGAGGCTGAGTACATGGCAGAAGTCATTGTGCAATGGTGGCTTGTTGGATAAGGCAACTCTTAGAAGACATTGGATTAGTGCAAACAGAAGCAACTCCAATAATGTGTGACAATCAAGGATGTCTTGCATTTGCCAAGAATCCAAAGCACCATTCAAGAACGAAGCACATTGATATTCAACATCATTTCATACGAGAGAAGATTGAAGATGGTATATTAGGTATGAAGTATTGTACTACAAAAGAAATGCTTGCTGATGTACTTACAAAGTCATTAGTGAAGGATAGACACCACGAGTTGATAAAGGCATTAGGCTTAAAAGCCTTTTGAAAATTAGAAAAGTGGGAGTGTTAAAGTTCAACAAAAAGTTTGTTGGAATATTACAATATAGAATTTAAACCATAGTAAGTTTCTAATAGTCAAAAGGCAACTAGGGATTAAGTGGCGGTTAGGATCTCGACAGGCGGCTAGATTTAGGCTCTGGATAGGCGGGTGGATTTAGGGTCTCGACAGGCGGCTGGATTTAAGGTCTCAAGAGGCGGCTGATTATAGATGAATGTAGATGAAGTCTATGCATATTGGATGTGAATTCCACTTATAAGTAAAGGGTGTTGGAAGTGAGAGTTATCTCATTTCATACTTCTCTTTGTGTGCAACCTTGCTGATGCTAAGTGTTGTGGCTTCTAACTTCTAGTTCTTTAATACTGATAACATTAAATATGATTTGGCTACTATGATCTTTAAACAACACTTCTATAAGCATTGTTTTATAGATGATACTATCAAAGGATAAGAATCATCAATCTATTACCTCTATATGAATAAGATTGGATTTTGTATTAGAAAAATTTTATGAAGCTTAACAAATGTTTCATCTAAAAAACAAATGGACACCTCCAAATCCAACAAGGCGGTTGTCTAAAGCTTCTAAAAGCCAAATACAAAGGAATTATAAAACAATGAGCAAATTGAGCAAAAAGAGAAGAACCTGAATAATTTTGTGATATTAATTTGTTTAGCCATACAGTCCCTACTGTGGCTGAATATCTTCATTTTTTTGAATAATTATATTTTTGATTTTGTTTCTTCAAAAAATTATCAATCTTATAGCCTTCCTTGCCATAATACAAGCATAGACCTTCTTCCATCCAATTTTTTTTAAAAAAATAAACTAAGAGGTTTAAAACATATTGTATTAAATTATATATTTTCTATTTTTGAATGTGAATTCATAATATTTTCCAATATAATAAGAATATGTCAAATTGTATATTATTTTTCTGAAGCCCATGAATGTTGATTTTAACAATATTAAAATAATCAATTATTATATTTTACAGCTTGACTAATGGCATTATTAAGCGATTGTGGATTTAAGAATAATAATAATAAATCTTTTACATCATCTCTTAATTCCTAATAGAATTAATTCATTAGGACTTCTTTGTTCTAATTGATGTTATACGTTAATTACCTAAAATTGGATACATAGATTAAAATAGAGCATGCTCTTTGATACAATGCTTGCATCTTAATTGTTGTTCAATGAGCCTTGTTATGTTCTCTAAATGCTTTTATAAACACTTCTATAAAAAATTTAAAGTTGTTCAAAATTGATTATCTCTTTTCAAATAAGAGAACAAATTATAATAATGCTTGCTTCATAAGTAAAGTACAAACCAATCTAACTTATGATTCTTTTGTTGGATAAGTATCAAATTGTAAAACCATTATCAATCAAATTTGGTTGATAAATCCTTGAAACTTTGAATGCATACCATCATATTTCTTTAAAAGACTAACTTGAGGCTCTTTATATTGCTGAATAGGTGGATTTCCTTGATGTAGCATAAGTAATAATATATCATTAAGTGCAAAAGTTGAAGGTGGATGCAATCTAGATTGTAATACTTCAAATGTTACATCATTATGAAGTTTTACAACAATCCCTTCAATCTCTATAATCCTAGCAAATAAAGTAGTAAAAATATTTATAATGGTATTTAACTTAGACTCAAAAGATTTAGTCATACTAATATCTTGACCTCCAGCTATTTTAAAAGAAAGAAGAAGTGAATCAATAAGAAAAAAATATCAGTTTAGAGAAGGATAATCCACAATCTCTAAAATATTTTAAAATCTTCAAAGCAAAAGGTGATTTATTTTCAAACAAGAGGGATAAAGTTTTAATATTGTAATAAAAAAAATATTAATTTAAAAGACAATAATCTATAATCTCTAAAACATTGGTATATCTTCAAAAAGAAGATTAATCTACTTTTTAATAACAAAGATCCAACTTTGATATTTAAGATGAAGGCAATCTTGACAAATTATCAAAGATACAAGAATATAGAATAAGAGACTTGAACTAGAACAATATTTCAAGAAGAAACCAACAAGAGCTTGAATTAACTAAATGAGTATACAAATAACACCAAGAAAGGTAAGCTAGAATTTCAAGAAATGCATTGTCGAGATTGAAGAACTCTTCAACCTCGTTTTCTATATATACTCCTATCTAAGACACTTCTTGAGCAGTTTCTATCAAACTAAGAAGCTTTTTGAGTAGCTTCTACCAACTAGGAAGCTTCTTGAGCTACTTCTATCAATTTGGAAGCTTCTTGAGCTCCTTCTACTAATTTGGAAGCTTTTTGAGCTCCTTCCACTAACTATAAAGCTTCTCCAACTATTTTCACTAACTAAGAAGCTTCTCAATTGACTTTCATTAGCTTAAGAACCTCTAGAATGTTCTAGAAGATTTTATGAATTTTCAAAGTATATATTTGTAGCATTTTTATATCTAGATAAGCACCATATAGGTCTCTTTATATGTTATTTGTTGCTCATATCATCCAACCATATTCAATGTCAATAGGCCACCTCCTTCATTTGTAAATATCTTTAGACATAATAATAATTTCAGATCTATGATTAATAAGAACAACTACTAAACCTACTAAGTCTCCTATCTTTATCAAGGTCTCTATGGTGGCTCTAGTCCAATGCTTCTTAGAATAATGATTAGGATCCTTATCATCAACCTTATCCTCATCCAAAGAAATTTGGTCCTTTTGATTGATACAACATTCAGCCAATTCCAGCTCTTCTTCTTTTATTAATGTTGTATGCAAAGCATTAGATATTGCAAATTCTCTTATCAATTTCTTTTTCTATTTAATAGTGTCAATAATGACATCATAAAATTCTTTCTTTGTAATGTCCAAAATTTCTTAAAATGTGAATTCAATTTTAGCATTCAACATCTTTTCTTCTAATATTTCTTTTAAATCTGTAGTTGCCTCAATATTTGATTGTAGTTTGTAGGCAATAGGCTTATCCTTCTCTTTGTTCTTATCAGCTTCTATTCTTTTTTTTTATTTCTCCTTCAATAGTGGTATATCTCTTAGGTATGTTTTTGATGGTTGAATCCTAGATGATCTACTACCTTGATGTATAGGTACTTCTTTATTTTGTATTGTCTTTTTTTCTCTTTTTGTTATTTGGCTCTTGAAGATTTTCTTCTATTATGCTTCTATCCCTTTTTACATCTAACAAAGCCTCATGTTAGGATTTTATAATATAAGCATGTACAGACATGGTATTAATAGGATCATCCTACCTCGTAATATTCGTGATGATTGTAGCTATGTTAAGCAATTCTTCCTTAATTATTTTTTTTAATTTATATTAGATATAGCAGTGTTTGATGAATTCCATATATCTACATGCTTATAAAAAACATCCTCTTTTTTTTTACTATCTCAATATTATAGGTAGTAGCTTCTTCTAATGCTATAGCTTGTTGAGACAAATGATCATCTAAAATTTTTTTCATCTCTTCTTTTTTAAAATTGATTTTGAAGAACTCACCTATATCTCATAAAACAATCTTTTGTCTTTTCATAAAATTATTTCTTGTTATAAAATATTAGCAAAATTTCTATACTCCTTACAAGGATGTTCAATGCTATCACACCAAATACATCTTTGTATATATCCCTGCTTTCATATAGATTTGCCCTCAGATGTTCCACTCTTTTTTTCTAGTTTTGTCACTTTATTTTATATGTCTTTTACTCCCTTAACCAACTCCTTTATTGTATCTTTTTGTGGCACAATTGTAGGTATAGAAATTGGAGTAGTAGATATAAGTACAGTAGATCTTAGTGGTTGCCTCTAAGATGTTGAAATTGGTAGAGGCCTAGTTTCTTCTCTAACCACCATCTTATCTCTCCAATATTCCCTACTTGTAAGTATATTCATTATCTTAGAGATCTTCTTCCAATCATTAATGAGTCTACTATCTTTTATATTATCTTCTAATAATAATTCTATTTTTTTTTTATAATTTATTATTAGTTAATTGAAGAAATAATTCTACCTTATCATTTTTAAATGTGAATTTTTTCATTTGAAATAATTGAAAAAATTGTCTCTTAAATTCTTGAAATAACTTTGTAACATTCAACTCTTTGTTGGCCCTATTTATCTATTCTATAAATGATTTTTTAATCATTCTATCTGTATTATTTAAAGAATATTCTTTCTTTAGCTAAAAAATAAAATCTTTTTATTTAATTCCATGAGCTTGAATAATTTTTTTAATATGCTCTTGTAGCTTTGATACAACTACAAGCTCAAATATAAAGATTATTTTTTTTTCTAGTACCTCCTTGAATTCCATCTTTCACAAATAATATTTCAAATATTTGAAGATGTTTCTACCATCAAATTAATTTAATAATCCAACAATAGATTATAAAGTTTTAGTAGCTATTGCTTCTTTGTATTCCATTGCTTCTTGCTATTGCATTAAAAGTGCAAATGCTAAAAACATTTGAACTATAGTAGGATCAAGCTGTAATGATAGTGCACTACTATAGCCTCAACTATTATTTCCTTGTTTTTCTGCCATAGTAAGATATCAAAAATTCTCCATCCCAGATATTTGACATTGGATTCATCAAGTTGTGTGGCATGATCTTCAATTTGGAAATATAGTAGATATTTGGTTGTAGAGAATTTACTTGCAATTTATTGACAAGATTTTAATAAATGATTTGTTTTTAATAAAAAACACAAATAACAAGACAATATTATAAAAAAAAAATTATATTGATAAAACCTCTTGTATTTGAATAGGTTTGTAAATAAAGTCCTTCTATGGCATATAAAAAATCCTTAATATCCCTTCTTTTTATAAATTCACAACTAACCAATTGTTGATAAATTAGACTGTCAATAATCTTCAAAGAAAATCCATAATCTTCTTTCAAAATTCTATCTTTATTTTAATATTTTTTTATAATTCTATATATCCTTTTTCCTACCTCTATAAAGTCTTGGCCTTTAAAAAACCCCTTTAGTTTGTAGAAAAGGCTCAAATTGCAATAAAAACCTTCAATAGCTTATTCACCCGTAAGGATTTATTTCTTTCTAAACTTTAGAGTTCAATAATTCTTAATCTAATCATTTAATTTCTATAAATTCTTTTTTAAAATGTAGGTAATACTCTTAAACTTTACCATAGAAAAAATCTATCATAGATTTGCTTCCAATTGTCCAATATCTAAAAAATCCTAATAGGTATTTAAAATCTTAATTTATAGACACTTGAGCACTATTTTCTTTATATTTCACAAATCCAAAATCCTAATGCCACAAAATTTTTGCATATATTTTTGTAATATAAACATACACAATTTTAAAAATTTTGAACTAAAAATTAATAAAATTACCTAAGATATAGTTCAAAATATAATTATTAATTAAATAGGATTATTTACTATCTTTAGATTATAAGTATTGACTTCAACTTCTAATATCTCCTTCATTCAAGCTTGGAATTCATTGAATTATATATAAAAAGAGTAATAAAAAAGTATTCTTTTTAATCATAGTTGCTAATTCTCTATTGCTTTTTGTATGCGCAAGTTATGCCAAAAGAGTGATAGTAGGTATAATTTCAACACCTTAACTTTGAGTGCCTATATCTCATTCATATAAAATCCAAATGACACAAATTTTGTACCAAAATCATAGCTAAAAATCCATACTTGCTGATCCTAGCCTTTGATATCCAAATCTTATCAAAAAACAAACTTTAGTTCCTAATAAGGCCTCAAGTAGCCTCCTTGAAGTCCATTAGATATGATTTTTTGTCAATAGTAGTAGAGACTTCTATCATCCATCTCCATTCATCCACATAGATGGCCTAACTATCTCTTTTTATACTAAAAATCTCTTTCCAATCCTTTTTTTTAATAAGATTTATATAATATGTGTTCTAAATATCAAATAAAAGAAATAAACAAGATCTCAAGGATAAAAAATATCTAACAAAGATGATTCAAAAAATATCTAACAAAGATTATTCAAAAAATATAAAGCTATTATCAATATAAAATCAATCTTAAAAGTTACTATCAAAAAAAAAAAAAAAATTATATAAACTTCAATAATAGCCCTTTTAATGGATCTCTTATAAAATAACAACCTAATCATATTTTATAATCAATAAAATCCATTGATATGGCTCTCACTTAGTTGTATAGTAAATTATATATTAAATATATATGTATAATATTTTTACATGGTAACCGAGCTACAATACAATATTGTGATATTATCATAACATATCAATAAAATTATGGGAATTTCTTATTCTATTATACACCTTTTTAATATCCCTTCTATTCTATATTAATAGAATTTGCCACTAACTATGATTAAATGTCTACTATTAATTTAGACCTTTCAATATTTTATTTTAGATAAATGAAAAGGTAAGGTTTGGATGGTTAAAAATTTGATAATTAATTCATATCAATTAGGGATAGTTGAAATAATAAATAGATTTTCATCTATTAAGATATCATCAATTGGAACTTCATCCATTTATTTTGATAACTTGGATAAGTGATCAGCTTGCATGTACATCCTTCTTGGCTTGTATTTCATTGTACAATTAAATTCTTCTAGTAGAAGTATCCACCTTATCAATCTACCTCTCAGTTTTGTCTTATTAATAAGGTATTTGATTGCCATAGGATCTACAAAATATACTATTAGATTTAAGAAGAGGTAGTGTTTGAATTTCTTGACAGAGAAAATCATAACAAGATATTTTCATTCTATGGTAGTATAATTCTTTTCTATAGGATTTAATAATCTACAAACAAAGGCTATAGGATAGTCCTTGTCTCTTTCTCTACTTGCTTGATATAAGGTGCTTCTTATTGCCATAGATGAAGCATCAAAAAGCATGTGAAAAGATAATAATCAATTTGGTGGTCTTAAAATAGGATACATGCTAGGCTTTGCTTTAAGAATTTGAAATGCCTCTTAATATTTTTCACTCTATTCAAATTTCACATCTTTTTATTGAAGTCTAATAATAAGCATAGAGATGGTAGCATAATTGTATATCACTTCTGGATATTATCCAAAGTGTCTTAAGGTTCTTTGTACCTCCTTTACTATTGAGGAAGGTTTTAATTCTACAATCACCTTGATCTTTTTTGGATCTAATTCTCTACTATTTTTTGATACTATATATCTTAGTAGGACTTTTTTTTTAATTGCTAAGAATATTTTATCAAGATTTAAAGCATTTCTAGCTTTTCTATATCTTTGAATATAAGATCTTACACAATTATGATATATTATCTTAAAAGACTATGTACTAAAATTATCATTGAACACTATCATTGATTTATATAATAAGTTTGAGAAGACATATGACATTGCTCTTTGAAATGTCCTAGAAGCATTGTAAAGTCCAAAAGACATGATCACATAAATGAAGGTACCCTAAAGTGTAGTAAAGGCTATTTTGTGGTAATCCTTTTAGGGCCATAGAAATTTAATTGTAATTTGAATATCCATCTTTAAATGTATATAATTTGTGCCCAGCTACTTCTTTTAGAATGTTATTTATAAATGGAAGAAAAAAGTGATCCTTTTAGGTACACTAATTAAGCTTCCTATAATCTATGCACACTCAAAGTTTTCTATTCTTCTTCTTAACTAACATCATTAGTGAGATTCAATTGGTAATCTCTAGAGATTGACTAAATCCAACTTGGAGGAATTTTTTTAGCTTGGCTTTAATAATTAGTTATAATTGGAATTCATTCTTTTTTCTTTTTGTCTCATAGGAGTTGAATTAAAAAGAAGTGAAATATAATGTTGGACTACTTCAAGAAATATGCTCTTGAGATTTTTATAAGACCAAGCAAATATATCCCTATATTCCATAATTAACAATTTATAACTTAATAATTCATTTTTTGTCAATTGAACTTTGACTTTAATTAGTTTTAAATTTTTATTCTCTAAAGATACATCCATCAATTTATAATGAAGGTCATGCACATGAAATTGCTTTATGGATTCTTTATACAAATTATTTTATATTTGTGGATAATTGACCACATTATTTTTAGTCATAAGACTATTAGAAGTCTATTTAAATTATAAAGATGGAATAAGGTTGCCTTCTTCTATTAAATCCTCTAATTCATGAACTTGAGTGCTATCAAAGTTTACTCTAAAGGCATCTTTATAATTAATATTATCTATTAAGGTTGCTAAATCCACTTCTTCTTCATAATTTTGCCAAGTGAAAAAATCACTTATGAAATTAATACTTATAAGTTCATCCGCAATTGAAATAGGATGATTTTTCAACCACTAAGTGATTTCTCCATCATCTTTATAATCATATAGTTTAGAGCTTATATATCCTAATAGAGTTGATTGGACCATACTTGAATGAATTTCCTTCCTTGCTACTAAATTAGCAAATCTAACCTTCTTTTTGAACTCCTTCTGTGGTTGTGGATTCAAAATCTCATCTTTTAAAGACTAAGATGAGATTTTGGCTGAAAACAATCCTTGGAATTAAATAAGGATTTTAGTCAAATTTTTTGGTGGCCTATAGATGATATAGGACTTTTTACTTCTCCAATTAATTTTTACATTAGCTGCCTTTAATCAGTGTGTATCTAAAAGTAATAAATATGAATTTTTGCTAAACTGTATACGAATCATATGAAAAATGAAAAAATATTCTTCATTTTCTATCATCATTCTACAATCACTAATTTATTTTAGAGGTGTATTTTGGCTTTGATTAGCCATATCAATTACAAAAGTAGAAGGGCTAGTGATATTAAGTCCTAATTTTTCCATAGTTTTTATTGGCATGATATTTAAATTACTACCTCTATCCACAATAGTATAAGATATGATTTTATCTACTATAAATACCTCCAATTCAATTGCCTTCACTTCTTGTGTCTCTTAAATTGTTCTAACATGAACTAGGATTTTTATTTTATATCTTTGTTAACTTTTAATAGAGGGGTGTATTTTGAAGCTTCTTCTTATTAGTGGAAAAACCTCCAATAATTAAGCAATTATGATATTTGTCATAATTTTCTTTAAATCCTTCTATAAATCATATGATTTCACTTGATTCTTACTTTTAAGTCAAGCTGAAGGATTAAATTCAAGGTTGAAAACTTTAGGTCCTTTCTATTCTTTCTTAGAACAAACTTCCTCTATTTGAATATTTTTTTTAAGTACCTAACAATGTACTTAATTTGAATTTAAGGACTTGAGATAATTTCTTAAAATCTTTAACATTACCTATTACTTTTCTTGTAGCTTCATTTAAATCTGAAAAGTGAAAAAAATCTTTTGATCGATTTTCACTATCAATTGAAATAAGAAAGAGAGGGCTAGTGTACCTAGATCTTATTTGAATTACTAAAGTTGGCATCATAGGTGGTGTCTATATTGTAAATTGGAATAATTTATATATAATTAAATTTGACTTAGGAAGTATAGGTTGGATTATTATAAAGGAAATAAAAGCTTGTTTTTTAATTATTCTATTGTTAGTCTGATTTACAAACCTTATATCTTGAAAGCCTTGATCATCATATTATTGGCCATGTTGAGAGTAACCATCATTTAAAAAAATGAATCCTTGCTTAATATTTAAATTTAAAAGATGATGTTGGTTTTGATGGTTATTGTTATAGTCATAGAATAGATTTGGAGGTTTTAAAGTATTATAAGAACTTTGATATCTTGCCTCCTTCAAATAATCTTGAGCTTATTGATGATAATTTTCTTATGAAAAATTCAAAAGAATTACCTTGTTAGGTTACTTATATATATTTTTAGGATGGTTTCTCCTACAATTTCTACAAATAATTTTATTTTTTATCCAACAACTACTAAATGGGTGTCTTTTGCCACAAAAGTGATGTACTTCTTACCTTTGTCTTTATTAGTTTTTAAAATCTTGATTAGAATAATCATGGCTTTATTAATGAAAACTAGACTTTATATTGACTCGGCTTCTACGAGAAGGAATATAAGATTGTTTCCATCTAAGATTTTGTTGGTAATCTTATGGAATAGAAAAAAATTGATTAATGCGCCATGATTGGCTATATTGAATGCACTACAATTATGAATTGTGCCTACTTGATTCTATAAATGGTGGAGCTTGGTTGGAATTTTAATTTTTAATTAATAAAATTATTTGTTCTTGCATTGCTTATATTTGTTATACAAGCTCATTTTAAAATCTCTTTTGGCTTTAAAAGACTTTATTTTTTAATTTTTTCTTCTACCTATTTCTATCCTCTAGATATATATAAGTTTTGGGAGGCTAAATAGTAGCCTAGCCTTTAAAGGTGAAGAATAATAGTTCATTAATTGGAAGTGATTACCAATCAATCTATGAAGATTTTCTTTGGTGCTTTCAATATTCTAAGTATGGATGGGAATAAAATTAGGGATTCTATGGTTTCCTTTCCTTTACATCCATTCTTCTTGTTTCTCAATGTCTTCAATAATTCATACTATTTGCTTAGCATCTTGTAGATTTTTTGGCTAACCTTTTAATATTTTTCTAATTGTGTTTTTATTATTAAATCCTTGGATGAAAATATGGATAAAGATATCATTTTTGGAAAGTATTTTTACAAATCTAATAACTACTAATTCAAATTGCTTAATATATGTGATGATTTCTTCCCCTTTTCCTTGTCTCAAAGAAAAAAGGGTTGTGAAGGTATTAATTTGCTCCACTTTTGGTCTAAGTTTTTCTAAGAATACCCTCATGAGTATATTTTAATTTTTGAATATTTGAGGGAAATGGTTTCTATATCATTTGTAGGCTCCATCTTTCAATATATTCAAAAACTATACTAGGTAATATTCTAGGTTGGTAATTAAGCATGTTGTGATAAGCTCCATAAACCTTTCTACATATGTAATGTCATGTGGTGTAATCTTCTATTTGGGAATACATTGGATATCTAGCTATAGAAAATTTTCTTACAATTTATTGATAAGACTCCAATAAATGATTTATCCTTAATAAAAAGGATATATAATACAAAGATATTACAAAAAAAAAATATATATTAATAAAACCCTTCTTGTATTCAAATAGGTTTGTATGTAAAGTCTTGGCTCTTAAAGAATCTCTTTAGATTGTATAAAAGGCTCAAATTGCAATAATATCCTTTAATGGCTTATTCGCCTACAAGGATTTATTTCTTTTTAAAATTTAGAGTTCAATAATTTTTAATCCAACTATTTAGTTTCTATAAAAAAATTTCCAAAATATAAGTAATACTCTTAAGCTTCATTACAAAAATGAATCAATTATAGATTTATCTCCAATTATCTGATATCTTAAAAATCCTAGTAAGTGCTTAAAATCCTAACTTAGAGATACATGAGCACTATTTTCTTTATATCTCACAAATCCAAAATCCTAATGCCACAAAATTTTTACTTATGGTCTTGTGACATAAACACATTTACTTCTAAAAAATTTGAACTAAAAATTTATCAAATTATCTAAGATATAGCTCAAATCATAACTACTATTTAAGTGGGATTACTTACTGCCTTTTGATTACAAACACTAATTTAAACTCTCAATATTTCCTTCATTCCAACTTGGATTTTATCAAATTATATGCAAAAAGTATAGCCAAGAAAGTATTCTTTTCAATCCTAATTGTCAATCTTTTATTGCTTTTGTATGTGCAAGTTATGTCCAAAAGAGTGATAATAAGAGCAATTATGACACCTTAACTTTAAATATCTATATCTTCTTTATAAAAAGTCCAAATCATACAAAATTTACACCAAAACTATAGCTAAAAATTCAAACTTGTTGATCCTAGCCTCTGATGTTCAAATTCCCTCATAAAAAAATCCTAATTCCTAATAAGCCCTCGGATAGCCTCCTTGAAGTCCATTGGACATGATTTTTGGCCAATAAGAATAGAGACTTCTATCATCCATCTCCATTCATCCATACGAATGGCCTAACTACTTCTTTTTATATTAAAAATTTCTTTTCAAATTTTTTTTAATAAAATTTATATAATTTGTATTCTAAATATCAAATAAAAGAAATAATTAAGATCTCAAGGATTACAAATGTCTAATAAAGGTGACTTAAGATATATAAAAACTATTATCAATATTACTATTGCTTCAAAATTACTATCAAAAAAGAAATAAGATTATATAAATCTCAATAATAACCTTTTTAATAGATCCTTTCTAAACTAACAACTTAACTACATCTTATAACAAATAAAAGTTCAATGATATGGCTTTCATTTAGTTGTGTAATAAATTATACATTAAATTTATATGTACAATATTTTTACATGGTAACTAAACCACAATACAACAATGGATGGATCATTGTCTGTAGTCCCTTTAAAGATTGAAAGATTGTAAAGCATGAAAATTGCTTGCAATTCGTTTGAAATTATAATAGATAAAGTGTCAAGGATACGGACTAAAAGAAGATACAAAAATCAATGAAATCTATGTCAAAAAAAAATGACAAAATAGAAATAAGAAAGTATGTATATTCAAGAAGAAACTAAAATAGCTATTGCTAAAGACTAGAAATTATAAAGATCTTTAAACTAGACTAGAAGCAAAAAAAGAGCTGATAAGAGTAAAGAAGGCTTTACTGTTGTCTCTATTTATACTATTTACATAAAAGTTATATGGTTGTATTCTATAGAACCTCCAATATGTGTCTAATTTGCAAGACACATGTCAAATTTATAAGACAAGTTTCCTATATGAGTACCATGTACTTAGCTTATTCTACAAGCTATCAATATGTGCAATACATGGCTGACTTATTGGCCAAGTTTATAACCTATTAATCATCTATAGACATGTATAAAGATAAAATTACATCTATAAAACATCTAAGAAACTTCTCTATAAGATATTATCAAATTAATCTATTTTTATTTATTTCTATCTATTCATATTAATTAAATAATTATTGAAATAAATCTAATGTCCGAGACATTATTTCCTCTTTTAGGAACAAGTTCCATAAGGAATGGTGATTACATATTGGGAAAGTCCAAAATACACCAAATTATATTTGCCACATATTCTAATCTTTGTTTTTTTTAAAGATAGTTCATAGGTCCTCTCAATTATTAATAGTATCTCATACTAGGATAGAAGGACCACTTTGATAATTAATCATTGTTGAGGCTTTAATAACTTCCTTCAAAGAAAACATTTGGAACACCATCAAGAATAGTTCCTACTTCTAAAAATATTATCAAACACTAGAAGTCTCTTCTAAGGTCTAATCAAACACATTATATCTCACTATCAATCCAAAGAAGAACATATTGTTCTTGAAGATCTTCATTTCTATTCTGTCGTCTTAAAGGTTGTGATAGTTGTAATGTTTTGTCTAGTAAGTCAGCAAGAGATAGCTCTTAAGCTAAATTTGCTGATTATTGGTTCTTTATCTCTCTAATATTAGAAAATTCAAAAAAAAATTAATAATGATATAAGATAGAATGAGATCTCTATTGAACCTGCTTTGTTTTATAGCATCAATTTTTTTGACTCTTCATCTTGATTTTGATAGATGTCATTAATAAAACACATTGATTTTTATTGATATACTTATTAGATTCCTAGATGGCTCACATGTGTATTCACTAATATCATATCCATACCAATGTACAAGATATGTCAGCCAATTTCAACGCCATCTTAAATCTAAGATCTTATCCACATCAAATTTTTCATTATTGTCCACTTTTATAGGAGGTGGTGGTATTTTTCTTCTTCTTTATATATCCACTATCTTATATGATTTGAACAATAACACATGGAATATAAGATGGATCTTCATAGCTTTTAGTAGGTATAATTAATAAGCAACTAGATTAATTTGTTCACAAATCAAAAAAGATCTAAATTTATAATAATTTAGCTTGTGATAAAAATAAATAGTCTTATTATTATGACAAAGTAATAATATTTTATTGTCTATATAGAATTGAGGTTGTTTCTTGCGATAGACATCTGCACTGATCTTTTGTTGTTCTTGAGCTTTTTTTAATTGTGCCTTTATTGTTGTATGTAGTTCTAATAATTAATTCACCAAATCTTTTGTAGTTAAATTATCAACTTTTAAAAAATTATAAATATCAAATTATGGATGATAACTATAATTGGCAAAGAATAGAATTTTTTGAATAAAAAAATATATTGAATTATTGTAAGTAAACTCTATCAATGGCAAAAAAGTTGTTCAATCATCTTGATGATAGTTGATGTTACATTTCAAATATTGCTCCAAAACTTGATTTATCCATTCTATTTGTCCATCAATTTGAAGATAAAAAGCTGAAGATAGTTTAATGCCCACCTTCAATATTTTAAAAAGAATTTTTTAAAATCTTGATATAAATTGCATCCTTCTATTTGATATAATATCTCTTGGTAATTCATGATAATAATAGATATTTTTAAATAAGAGTTTAGCTATTTCTTCACATGTGATAGATTTTGTACATAATACAAAATATACCATCTTGGTGAAATGATCTATAATTATAAATATAAAATCATTTAAACTTAAATTTAAAAGATCCGTGATAAAATCCATAAAAATAAAACACCAAGGTTGTTTTGATATAGATAGTAATTGAAAAAGTTTATAAGATCAATGATAAGGAATTTTTATTCTTAAAAAAATATTACATAATTATATAAATTCTTTAACAACCTTTTATATTTAAAGTCACTAAAAATCTCTTGATATTAGTTCCAAAGTCTTATTATATCCAAAATATCATGTTGTAAGAAAGTTGTGACAAGCTTCAAGAGCACGTAGTCATACTTCATCTTTTGGGACATATAAACATCACTCAAAATAGAATAAATTATTTTTGAATTCAAATTTGAAAGTATCATGAGACTTAGATGAATTATTTTTAATATCATAAACAAGAAGGTCTAAAAATATACTTAATTAAATTTATTTGAAAAAAATTGAATCAACAATCAATGTTGATTTTATTGCTTGAAGATGAAATTATTTTGGCTTTAAGAAGATCGTTCCTTATTGATTAAAAGCTGAATTTTTTTCTTTTGGTACAAAATAAAAATTTCTAAAAAAGGCATCAAATAGACCTTATTATTTTTTTAGCTGATAAGTGATAATAAATTCAAATCTTAATAAAGATATGATCTAATAAGCCTGATGACTATTCAATATGTGTGTTGACATGAAATACTTAAGATTCTTGTAATCTATATAGATAGTAATTGGATTAGAAGTGACTTCTAGATAATGATGCCATTCTTAAAAAAAATCCACAATTGTAAGAAGTTCTTTATCATAGATTTTATAGTTGATCTTTACTATTGAAAATTTTTTAAAATGAAAAGCTAATAGGTGGAATTTGTCCATTGCTTTCATTTATAACAATACCACATCCAAAGCAAAGTTTGATACATTTGTTTTCATAAAAAATGCCTTAAAAAAATTGATGTGATACAAGATTGGTACAGAATTAAAAGTTATCTTCAAAGCTTCAAACAATGTTTTTATTTTTTTATTCTACTTGAGTTTGTTCTTACAAGTTAAGTATGTAAGTAGAGTTGTAACTTAAAAAAAAATGTTGATGAAGATTTTATAATAATTGACAAATCTCAAAAAATATTGTACATCCTTTATTATTATTAAAATCTTTTAATCTATGATTGTTTAGATTTTTTTAAGATCTATCTTAAGACTATTATTCAAAATAATGTATGCTAAGAAGTTAACTTAAATAGTATGAAATACATACTTTTTCATATTGGCATATAATCTAGGATCTCTAAGTTTTTGTAATATACAACAAATATGTAATTTATATTCTTTTGTATTCTTAGAGTAGATTAAAATATTGTCTAAGTAACAAACAAAAAAATTATCTAAAAACTCATGAAAAATATCATTCATAACATATTAGAAAGTAGCTGGTGCATTTGTGAATCCAAAAGACATAAGATTATATTCAAAGGGTCTACACCTTGTTTAAAAAAGTAATCTTCCATTCATCTCTTTCTTTGATGTGGACCAGATTGTACATTGTCATATGCTATGATCTTTAATTTGGAAACACCTTAAATATTTGGCTGTACAGAATGTACTTGCAACTTATTGGCAAGACTCAAATAAGTGATTTGTTCTTGATAAAAAAAAAAAATAATACAAAAATATTACAAAAAAAATTATATTAATAAAAACTTCTTGTATTTAAGTAAATTTGTACATAAAGTCCTTCTATAGTATATAAAAGATCTTTAACATCTTTTTTTTTATAAATTCTCAACTAATCAATAAATAATAAATTAGATTGCTAATAACTTTCAAAATAAGTTCATAATTTCTTTTCAAAATTTCATCTTCATATCAAAGTTTTATTATAACTTCATATATCTATTTTTCTACCTCTATAAACTCTTGGCTCCTAAAAAATCCTTGTAGTTTGTACAAAAGGCTCAAATTGCAACAAAAACCTTCAATAACTTGTTCATTTGTATGGATTTATTTCTTTCTAAACTTTAAAATTTAATAACTCTTATTTCAACTATTCAATTTTTATAAGATTTTTTCCAAAGTGTAAATAATACTCTTAAGCTTCACCACAAAAAAATCAACTATAGATTTATTTTTGATTATCTGATATTTGAAAAATTCTAGCAGGTATTTAAAATCCTAGTTAATAGACATCCAAGCACTATTTTCTTCATATCTCACAAATCCAAAATTCTAATGCTACAAATTTTTTGTATATAGTCTTATGATATAAACATATTCAATTTTAAAAATTTTGACCTAAAAGTTTATCAAATTATCTAAGCTATAAAGTTATGCCAAAAAAATAATAGCAAGTATAATTTCTATACCTTAATTTTGAGCACCTATATTTTCTTCATAAAAAGTCCAAATCATACAAAATTCGCACTAAAACCATAGCCAAAAATCCAAACTTTCTCATTCTAGCCTCTAATCTTTAAATCATATCAAAGAACAAACTCTAATATCTAATAAGCCCTTAGGTAGCCTCCTTGAAGCCCATTGGGCATGTCTTTTGGCCAATAGGAATAGAGATTTCTATCATCCATCTCCATTCATCCACACAGATGGCTTAATTATTCTTTTTTGTATTAAAAATTCCTTTTAAATCTTTTTTTTAATAAGATTTATATAATATGTATTCTAAACATCAATTAAAAGAAGTAAACAATATCTCAAGAGTCACCAATGTCTAACAAAGGTGACTTAAAATATATAAAAGCTATTATTAATTTAAAATCAATTTCAAAATGACTATCAAAAATAAAAATAAAAATATATAAATTTTAATAATAGTTTTTTTAAATAAATTTATTCTAAATTAATAATCTAATCATATTTTTTAACCAATAAAAATCCATTGATATGGCTTTTATTTAGTTGTGTAGTAAATCATACATTAAATATATATGTAAGATATTTTTACATGGTAGCCAAACCACAATACAATAATTCTTCTTATAGATCTATTTTTATATAGATCTTAGCTTGATTCAATTGATTAAGAAGTCTAAATATCAAAAGTAGAGGATATTTATTTTTGATGGTAATCTTGTTGAGCCTTCAATAATCTACATACATCTATAATGATCCATCTTTTTTTTTATAAAAAAGATAGAAGCTCCTCTTAAAAATTTTGAATGGCATATGAAATCTTTAACTAAATTTTCATCAATATATTTTTTGAGTTTAGCCAACTCATTTTGTGATAAATTGTAGATTGATCCAAATAGAGACTAAATTCCCTCTTTGAGATTGATTTAGCAATTATACGGATGATGCTTCAAAAGAATATCTATTTTTTTTTTTTTTAAATATCTTGATAATCTTAGAATTGGTTTAAAATGCCACTTGAAGTTTTTCTACCATCAAAAATAGATGTAGCATAAATAACAAAAGGTGATCTTTCTTTTTCTACATTTATAAAAGCTTTCACACCTATAAGTATGGATTTTATTATATTAGACTTATGGCTTTTTATTAATATTCTAATAAAAATCAAATCTATAAAAAATCCAATCTATTTGAGGATTATATTTTTTTAGCCATAATAAATCTAAAATGACTAAATTAGAAGGAGATTTAATTATATTAAAGATTATATAATTATTATAACCATCTATTATTATATTTATAAGAAAAAATTTATGAATAATATATTCAAAAGATAAATGATGACCATCTATGACTTCTACATATATGAGTTTAATTTTTTGTATTAAAGATATTCTATGACTTTTAACAAACTCTTCATTTAAAAAATACATGGAGGCTTTTGAATCTAATAAGACAAAGACTTTAAAATTTTTAGATTTCAAATACACATCTATTATAAAACAAGGGGAGGATTTTTGTGAGTCCTGCCAATGAATCTTAATTGGTGGATTAATTAAAACGATAGTTTTAAATTATTTAAATACTAAAATATTAAGATTAAAGACTTTATTTGATTATTTAGGTGTTTATTAGAATTTAGAAGAATTTATAAGTTACAAGAGTCTTATTAGAGAAAAGTCATAAAATTGAAGTCTTAATAAGTCTTGGAGGCAATTATCTTAGTTATTTTAGTATTTTTTCTTAACTAAAAGAATTAATACTTAGTTATTGAGACCAAAATCTATATTGGCCTTCTATTTATATGTATCACTTATTAAAAATATATAAATACTACTTAGTAGATAAAAGAAGCATGAAAAAAAAACCTCATGTCCTTGTAGCTATTTATCTAGAAAATAGAAATTTAGATTGATTTAAATTGATTTTATTATTATAAAATATCACCAAGGTAGAATAAAATAAATTTAAATTGATGTTATTATTTCAAAAATATTATAAATATTTTAGAATTTATTTAGAATTTATTTAGAAATATTTAGGAATTTTTAGAACAATTTTGAAGATTTTGGTAAAAATAAATGTTACCACCTTGGGAGCCATTATGAAGAAATGGAATAAGATTTGAAGGCCATATAAGGTTCCTAGGTTAATTGGATGTTTTTAAATACTATGGTGAAGTTAAAAATATAAAAAAATAAACTTTACTAGTAGAAAATAGGAGGACCAGCAATTAGTATAGTCCTTGTAGGAAGGGAGGTGCACAAGTTCCATATGAATTGTGGCACCTTGGATGTAGGTAAGAGGATAAGACTAAGGCCTCATAGCCTCTCTAGGACATCCATATATAGTACTTATGAGCCTTGGTGAGGTTCAAACTCATAATCTTTTAAGCAAGTTATCTTTGAGATAAAAAATTTCCACTTAATTTTTTTATTATTTATCTTTTATTTTTAAATTATCATAACTTATTCATAGTAATTCAAATTTATATATTATTTATATCATTTGAAAGGCAAAAAAATTATCTATTTATTTTTATTTTTATTTTTTTGAATATTATTAGATGAAAATATAGTGAATATATTGTGACTTAGTTTAAATTATGCACTTGCTTGATATCATTTATTTCACTTATTTTTTTTTGGATTGATCTTCTTGTTATTCTTATTAATTGTTCTCTTCATTTCACACCACCAATTACAAGTAAGTCTTAAGTGAGGCCATCTTATAATTTAGATTGAGGGGTGAATTTTATCCTCACAATTTTGAGAAGAGAATAAGATCTTTATTAGAAGTTATATAAGATTCCAATTGCATGGTTTTTATTTGTAGTTAGACAAACTAATTTTTTGACATATTTTCTTTTCTAACAACCCTACTCCTCATTTTGTAGTTGCAATATTTCTTTGGACAATATTAAATAGTATGCTTAGATTCTCCACAATATAAATATAATTCTTCTTGATAATAATAAGTCTTTTTTTATTCAATAAGAAGCTTAAAATATATTATATTAATATATATATCTTCTATTTCCAAATATATATAATGAGAAGATGTCAATATTGCCATTATATTATAATAATATTAAAGCTTCTTTGTGTAATTCTCAAATCAAAATTCAAAAAGCTGATTGTTACACTTCACAGCAAAATTAATTGCTTGATTTAATATTTGAGGATTGTATAAATTAAGCATCAATTTTTTTACTTCATATTCAAATCTATAAAAAAATTGATTATTGAATGCAATATCATTTTATTTGATATTAGTCACTAGTTATCAAAATTGTGAAGTATATAACAACATTGATTGATTGAAGCAGCTCCAATTATTTCTATATGTTCACTTCCTACTAATCTTGTTGCTCTTTATAGTAGTACATTGAATTGATGCATTACAAGCATTAATTGTTTTAGTTACTTTTATATTTATACCATTGTGCTCTTCATTTCAATAAGCTTTGCCATGATAATATAATAAAAAAGAAAATATCTATTTTTATTATAAAATAAAATACTCAAAAGAAAAATAATTCTAAAAAAAATATCAATTTAGAAGTGGATAATCCATAACTTCTAATATGCTTATGTCTTAAAAAGAGAAAGAGATAATCCACTTTTAATCAAAAAAGACAAAGCTTTGATATTGTATGTACACTCTTGTTAATCTATTAAAGATATAGACTAAAAGAAGATACATAAATCAGTAAAATCTATGTCAAAGGAAAATAATAAAATAGAAATAAGAAAGTATATATATTCAAGAAGAAACTGAAATGACTATTGTCAAAGGTTAAAAAATATAAAGATCCTTGAATTAGACAAGAAGCAAAAAATAGATTGGCAAGAGTGAAGAAAGCTTCACTCTTGTCTCATTTATACTATCTATTTAAGAGCTACATGGCAATGTTCTATAGAATCTCTAATACGTGTCCAATTTGTAAGACATGTGTCAAACTTACAAAATAAGTTTCATATATATACACCACGTACTTAACTTGTTCTACAAGCTACCAACATGTACAATACATGGTTAACTTCTTGTCCAAGTTTCTAATCTATGAATCACCTATAAACATACATATATATGAAATCATATCTATAAAGCTTCTAAGAAGCTTCTCTATAAGATATTATAAAATTAACCTACTTTTACTTATTTCTACCTATCTATGTTAATTAGATAATTATGAAAATAAATCTTATGTCCGTGATACAAATTGCTTGGCTAGACCAAGGAATTTTTATATATAGGATTTGGAAAGGCTTCCTTTTCACAATCCATTGAAGAAGAACTAGATTTTAATTTTTTTTCCTTCTTGATTTACTTCCATAAAAGAATTAAAAGATTTTAAGTCTAATCTTTTTTTCCTACTACTTGATTAGGATTTAATTTCAATAGATTGATTATGAATATATCTTGTAACATTGTAAGTATGTCTTGTTTGTCCAACCATTAGATCTTAATTCTTCTAAATTTTAAAGTGGATTTTTTAATAGACTTCTCTAGATTTTTTAGAAGTAGAATTAATTTAGGTTGATTAGATCTAATAGAATGATGTATCTAGCATAACTACAGACATAACGTTCACTTACACTCATAATTTTAACATATCAATCTTTACAAAATCAAATTAAAATATTTTGACTATCTACCTACAATTCACTTAAGATACCTTCTAATAGAAAATGATAACAAAATAGAAGAAACTAAATAGAGCATGCTTACTTGAATATCACCTTGAGCAAAACTTTGTTTCAATCTCACTTACTATATGATACGACCTTCTGTAGGAGTGACTTTAATCAATAATAATGTGAAAAAAAATTCCATTCTAAGACAACAAGG
Source organism: Physcomitrellopsis africana (assembly GCA_036785485.1). Taxonomy (NCBI): domain Eukaryota; kingdom Viridiplantae; phylum Streptophyta; class Bryopsida; order Funariales; family Funariaceae; genus Physcomitrellopsis; species Physcomitrellopsis africana. The sequence continues at coordinate 102,552 of JAWRVF010000975.1, read as the reverse complement.
AGCCTGAGTTCTTTTTTTTTTTTTTTTTTTTTTTTTTAATACAAAATTTATTTAAAAAATTACCTACTACAATGGCTAATAATAAAAGTCATGTTACAAAAAATATTCTTTGTAATCAAGTCAAACCAATTTGAAGAAGAATTCACGTTATTGTATCTCTAGCCAATTTGATACTTATTGACAAACTTTCAAAATTTGTAACTTCTCCCTAATCAATCTCAAATTATACATTCTAAATAAGGATTTAAAGATTAAAATATTAGATTTAAAGGTTCTATCTACCTTCTACATTTATATCTATAAGAAAGATTAGAAACTTTCTAGCCTCTTCTTCTCAAATTCTACTTTCCAACTTTTAGCTCCCGCTCTTTGCTTTTATATATATCTCTTAAATTAAAAAGAATTGAAATAAATTGACAAGAGCCAAGGAATTTATTTGAAATTTAGCTTTTTAATGCCACTTCTTATTTTTTGTCTTTTATTTTTCAATCTATAATTTTTATTAGTTTAATAAAATTAAAATTCAACCAAATTATTTCATTAAAGGCTTATCTTAAAAGTATGGCATCTTGAATAATTTCTCTTTTTTTATTTTTTTATTTTATTAGTGGAATAACTTATCTAATTTATTATTAGAAAATTATTTCTATCCTACACTTATGAAGAGAAGGAATATGGCAAGTGGAAAGGGTGATTAAATCCTTCTACCATTAGAAAAAAACCATCCATAAAGAAATTTATGAGGATAAAATAAAGAACTATTTATTCAAATAAATAATTTCTTGTCTATTGTGAAAAGATGGAATACAAGGAATAGACAAGGTGATCAAATCCCTCAACCACTAAAAATGGGCCCTCAATTAGAAAATTAAAAAATTAAAAAATTAAAGATAGGCCCTCAAAGAAAGGGAGTGATAAAACCTTAAAGATGAATTCTACCTCTTATGCTTTGGAAGTAACAACCAACTTTAATTGTATTTTACTTAAGTCAACAATCTCTCTCCACTCCAAAACTTACTACAAATTGAGTATTGATATAATTTCAATGAAAATTGTACCACTGCAAACTTATCGTTTAAATGCTTCTACTTTAAAATAATCCAATTGAAAATAATCAATTGACACTAAGAAATGCCTTTATGAGTCATCAAATTGACTCATTAGTTATTTTAGAATAAAAGAATATATTTAGAGTGCCAAAACTACAATTGTAAAGTAAAGATGTATTTAGATGATGCTAAATGAAGGAGAATAGTATTAATAAGAAAGAAATAGGATCTTAGTAAGTCTGGGAGGTAATTATTTTAGTTAATTTAGTATTTTTCTTAATTATAAGAATTAATATTTAGATATTGAGATCAATGTCTATATTGGCCTTCTATCTTTATGTACCACTTATTAAAAATATGTAAATATTATTTAATAAATAGAAGAAGCATGAAAAAGAAATCTTGTGTCTTTTTAATTATTTTTGTAGAAAATAGGATTTTTAGTTGATTTAAATTAATTTTATTATTACAAAAAATTACCAAGGTATAATAAAATAGTCTTAAATTGATATTATTATTTTATAAATATTAAAGGAATTTTTAGAATTTATTTAAAATTTATTTAGAATTTTTTAGGAATTTTTAGAATAATTTTGAAGACTTTGGAAAAAATGAGTTTTACCACCTTGGGAGCCATTATAAAGAAATGGAGTAAGATTTGAAGGCCATACAAGGTTCCTAAGCTAATTGGATGTTTTCAAATACCATGGTGATGTCAAAATTATAAAAAAGTAAGTTTTATTAATAGAAAATAGAAAGACCAGCATCTAGTATAGTCCTTGTAGAAAGGGAGGTGTACAAGTCCCATATGGGTTGTGGCACCTTAGATGTAGGTAGGAGGATAAGACTAAGGCCTTGTGGCCCCTCTAGAACACCTTTATACACTACTTATGAGCCTTGGTGAGGTTTGAACTCATGATCTCTTAAGCAAGTTACTCTTAAGATAAAAAAATTCTATTTAATTTTTTTATTATTTATCTTTTATCTTTGGATTTTTATAATTTACTCATAATAACTCAGATTTATATTTTTTTTACATCATTGAAAAGATAAAAAAAACTATCTATTCAAAATATATTTTTTATTTTTTATTTTTATTTTTTATTATATAAAAATATAATGAACAAACTGTAACATAGTTTTAAATTGTGTACTTGCTTGATATCCTTTATTTCTCTTGTTTTGTGGTTGTTATTCTTGTTGTACTTGCTATTTGCTTCCTTCACTTCACACCACCAATTACAAGTAACTCTTAAGTGAGGCCATCTTATAACTTGGGTTGAGGGATAAAAATTTATCTTTACAGTCTTTTCAAACAAAAAGTATATAAAATTGCCAGAGTAGTGAACTCCCTTCTAATCAAAAACTTACTAAAAATTCAATTTTGAACCAAATCAAACATAAGATAGCTTTTAGGAAGCTAATATTAAGATATACAACCTTATTTTTTACTTAATAATGGATTTTTTTTTATTATAAATTATAAAAGATTTATTTATAAGAATAATAAAGAAAAATAAAAGACTTACTAATGATGGAGAATAGAGTTGAAATGCTCACTCAAAAATTCCACATAAAAGATTGATCACTATTAACTAACTCTATATTCATCCATACAATTAGAAGCACCACTTTTTGGCAAATATATCAAAATATGAGGATAAATTTCACCCTTCAATTCAAATTGTAATTGGCAATGTAAAGTGAAAAAAGAAAATAGTAAGAACAAAAGAAGAACAAATATAAAATAAGTGAAATATGTGTAATTAAACAATTATACACTATAAAACTAGTCATAGTTTATTCATTAGATTTTTATCTAATAAAAAGTAAAAATAAAAAATAAAAATTATATTTTTAAATAAATATTTTTTTTTATCTTTCCAATGATATAAAAATTATATAAATATAAGTTATTATGAGTAAATTATAATAGTTTAAAGCTAAAAAGTAAATAATAGAAAAATTAAATAAATAACTTTTAATTCAATGATAACTTTCTTAAAAGATAAAGAGTTCAAACCTCACCAAGATTCATAAGTTGTGTATAAGGGTATCTTAGAGAGGCCTCAAGGCCTTATTCTTATATTCCTATGTACATCCAAGATGCCACAATCCATATGGAACTTGTACACCTTCCTTCCTACAAAGATTAGACTAGCTGCTAATCATTCTATTTTCTATTAGTAAAACTAATCTTTTACATTTTAACTTTATTATAATATTTAAAAATATCCAATTAGACTAAAAGCCTTGTATGGCCTTTAGATCTTGCTCCATTTCTTCATAATGGCTTCCAAGGTGGTAAAACTTAATTTTACCAAAATCTTAAAATCTTCTCTAAAAATTCCTAAAAAGTTCTAAATAAATTCTAAAAAAATTCTAAAAAATCCTATAATATTTTTATATTATTGATATCCTTTTAAGGCTATAATCTTTTATCTTAATATTTTTTTATAATAATAAAATTAATTTATATCAACTAAAAATCCTATTTTCTATATAAATAATTAAAAAGATATGAAGATTTTTTTTATATTGCTTCTATCTATTAAATAATATTTATATATTTTTAATAATTAATATATATAACAGAAGGCCAATTTAGATATTAGTCTTAATAATTAAATATTAATTCTTATAATTAAGAAAAAATACTAAATCAACTAAAATAATTATCTCCAAAACTTATTAAGATTCTATTTATTCTTTATTAATATCATTCTTCTTTATTTAGAATCTTCTAAATATATCTTTATCTTATAATTATAATTTTGGTACTCTAAATATATTCTTTTGTCCTAAAATAACTAGTGAGTCAATTTGATGACTCACAAGGATTACTACAAGATAGCTTTTATCACACCATAGAGAACCTTCATTTATATAGCTACGTCTTTTGGTCTTTGTAATGTTTCATTTGCATTCCAAAGAGCAATGACTTATATATTGTCATATTTGTTATACATGTCCATGATGGTTTTTATCAATGATTTTAATACCCAAACCTCTATAGTTGAAGATTTAGAGGTGATCAAGGAGAATTTTAAGTATTGCAAGCAAGTTGAAATTGACTTTAATCTAAAAAAATTATATTTAATTATTGTTCGAGGCATATTGCTTAACTATATTATATCTATAAAAGAAAAGGAATCAAACCTAGAGAAAGTTGATAGAATTATTAATCTAAAATCATCCATAAATATAAAAGGTATGCAATGAATTTTAGATCATATAGGTTGATATAAAGACATAATGTATAATTATGCCTCCAATTCTATTCCACTGATCAACTTAATTAGGAAGGTAGTCAAGTATGAATAAATTCTAAAATACTAAGTAGCCTTCAATGCTCTCAAAGAGTAACTAAGTACTTATCCAATTGTAAGAGCACTTGATTAGAATATATCCTTCTACATCTATTGTAATGCTTTAGCAGTTGCAGTCAGTAATGTATTATAGCAAAGACATCTTAATCAAATCCTAATTAAATCCTAATATAACTATAAGTCAAATCCTAAATTAAATCCTAATCAATTTTTAAATCAAATCTTAATCAAATCTTAATCAAATCCTAATGAAATCTTAATAAAATCCTAATATCCTAATGAAATCTTAATAAAACCTTAATATCCTAATGAATCCTAATAAAATCCTAATATCCTAATAAATCCTAATGAAGCCCTAATCAACTCAATAGCAAATTTAAAATCTCAATAATTATCAAATTAACCATCGATCTTCATTTTAAATTTATATACTTTTGAATTTTTAGTTGAAAATAAACATACAAAATTTAAAGAGAATCGAGCTTACCAATTAAAAGAAAAAGCTTCTAATCCTTTCAAGTATTAGTCACCTCTCTTCTCCAATCTTAATATTGATCTTTCAATATCAATATCTCTTTTTTATACTATTCATATATTCTACAATTTTATAAAAATGTTAAAAATTAAGTTGACTACTAATTCAAAAAAAAATCATTCTAATCTGATTAACAAATTATTCAAAATTAGAAAAATCCTCACTAATCCTAAAAATCCAATTTCCAAGATCCTAGCTAATTTAAACTTCAATAATCTTTGATCTAACTATTGGATTAAGTTCAAATTTACAACAAACATTCAACACAACTATATGTACAAATCCACAAATATTTATTTGTAAATCTATTATAAAATTCTCAATATACTCAAAAATGCATATTAGCTTTATTTTTCAATATTTAGAGTCATCCAAATAGAACCTTGTCTTTGCATAGCTTCTACAAAGTTATTACAAACCTAAAAAATTTTAAATCAATGTTTTAAAAAGTTCTATTGAATCTGCTCTCAAATCCTATTTTTTGATCAATAAAAGAAGATTCCATCTACTATAGGCACATGGTTTTGTATCTTAGGATCTGGTTTCAGCCTTAGTTCATATTTGGCCTCCCTTAGGTATCAATCGAAGATTTTTTTAGATAATTTTTATTAAAAACTACCATTTATTTTGATCTTAAGATGATTATAGTAGTATTTTTATTAATCTATATTTTTTAGTCTTATTTATGGTCCTATAAAGTAAATAAAATTCTTTATTTATAAAAAAGAAATATTAATATTAAATTTTTTTATATTTTTATATTTTTATATTTTTTATTTTTATCTATATTTTTTAAAATAATTTTATAATTTAATCTTTAATTAAGCTTTTCTATAAGATACATCTTATTTTGTCCTTTCATCCTATAGCCATATTACAATACAACAATGATTGAATACAAACCAAGTAAGATGTATAAATAAGTAGACCACTTGTTTAGGCTATCTACAAAGTTAGGTGTCAAATCCATTAACAATGATATTCCAGTGGAAAATTTGTTTACTATCTTTACAAGTCCAATGTGATATAATCACATTGCCAAATTCTTATCTATATAACAAATACCTTTAGTCTTATTAAAAAATAAATGGAAGAAGATTCACATATATATCAGATATTTTGTCTTGATAAGAGGCAAAACCTGCTATTGTGGTGTCAATGGTATCCTACTGAGATGTGTTAATGCCTCCAAAATTCTTACTATTTTAGCAGCATGTTACAATAGTATGTGCGGAGGACACTTCTTAAGCTAGCTAACTGGATAGAAGATTTTAAGAGCTAGATATTACTAATCCAATATATTTCAAAAAATCCATGTGTATGCTAAAAAATACAACGCTTGTCAATACTATATTAGGAATGATTTATATATGGACCTTCCCTTAAATCCATCATTATCCCTAATTCTATTTGAAAAATGGGATATTGACTATATCAGGGAGATTCATCCCTCTTCTTCTAGTGGCATAAAATATATTATATTTTCTACTAAGTACTTGATCAAATGGACAAAGGCTAAGGTAATCAAGGCAAATGATGCCTAAAGTGCAACTCATTTTTTATTTAAATATGTCACTGCTTAGTTTGGATGCTCCAAGGTCTTTATTAGTGATAGAAGTAAGCATTTCTTGAATGAGGCAATTGAAGATTTAACAATGTACTTCCAAATTGACTACCACAAAATAACACCTTATCACCTACAAACCAATGGTCATATAAAGTAAGTGAACTAAATGTTATTGTATTATAATTATTTATAATATGTAAAATCCATCCAAAATACATAATATGTTTATAAGTTCTAATATGTATTAGAATGGCTAGTAGATTAAATTAAAAAGAGTTGATATAAGAAACTTTAATTTGATTTTTTTAACATATTATTATTATAATACTTAAATTATATAGGATCTAAATATTTAGTATAAAGCCTTGAGAGGAGATTGAGATTCAAAGATAAAAAAACTAAACTACTAAGAGGCTTATTGGAGGGATGAAAATAAGGTATGGATAAATGAAAGCAAGGAATGAAGATCTGCATCTCTATTGGTTGATGGTCATATCTAATAGACTTTGAATAAGTTATTTATGATGAAAATAAGGATTTTGGTGACTATAGATAGAGAATTCAAAAATCAAAGTCTAAGGTTAAAAAGCTTATTTTTGTATTATAATTTTGACATAAAAATCAAGGAATTTGGAATTTTTATGAGGGAGGAGTAGGTGCTTGAAAATAAGATATATAAATCATACCTATTGTCACTCTTTAAGGATATAAGGAGTTGTATAGAAGCTTTTGAAGATTGGGAGGTGTGATTGGAGAGGTGATTTTAAGACCTACATCTTGTATTAAAGAACTATTATATTTATAATTCAAAAGAATGATATATTAGAAGTTAAAGATAGTAGATCAAATTCCAAGGCAATAAATAGACTATTTTATTAATAGTAATGATTTCTATCATATCTTGAGCTTTTGGATGAATTTTTGTCTACGAATTGTTTTTAAAAATTATTATATTAAAAAGATACACATCAAAGTTTCATAGTTTGTGACATTTATTTTGTGAGATATAAAGAATTTAGCATACAAGTATCTATAAATAAAGATTTAAAGATATTTTTAGGATTTTTTTAATATCTAAAGATTGATGATGAATCAATAATTAAAATTTATTGTGGTAGTAGTTAAAAATATATCAATATTTTAAATAAAATTTGAATACTTTTGGATGGTCCAATTTGGAGATATAAACTATTAAAGTTCAAAAAAAATTCTCCTTAAGGTTAATGAAGGATTTAATATATTTTGCCACATTTTGGAGATTTTAGAGTACTTGAGGCTTGTACACTTAATGTAATTGCTTTTTTTAGGAACAATTTTATATAAATTTGGAATTCTTATCTATCTTGATATTTAATTAAGAAATTAGTGATAGCCAGAAATTCAATGCTTTTTAAAAGCAAACTCTCTCTATCCCGACAATGCTAGTAAACATCTTATGCAAGACAGTATTAGATTTCAAAAGTAATTGGAATAAAAAACTTATGGCTGTATTATAGACTTATTGGACCATTTACAAAATAACTATCAAGGCTATTTTTATTTTTTTTTATTTTTTTTTGTTTATGGCATAGAGTCTATTCTATCTATAGAATTTAAGATTCTATCTCTATAAATTACCATTGATATCAAAATGTCAGACAGTCAATCACTAAAAACCTGCTTGGATTGCTTAAAAATCTTAGATGAAATTAGAAAAATCAGCATACAATATATTAAGGCTATTCAACAAAAGAAGAAGATAACTTTTGATAAAAGATACAAAATTTGCATTCTTCAACTAAGCATGCTACTACTTGTCCAAGATGCTAAAAGATTAGATTTTTTGAGCAAGTTCAATACTCTATAGCTAGGCCCATATGTTATTAGAGGAGTTTTTTCAAACAACTATATAATTAGAAATATTCAATACTGATATCTTTTCAAATCAAATGGCAAGCAATAGATGCAAGGTATATAAAACATGATGGCATTACAATTCCTTGCTACATCTGATTAAAAGAGAAGAAATTATGAGCTTTTTATATTATATCTAGACATGAATAAACCTTAACAACTAATGCACCTTGTCCACTAGTTGGTTTTAGGTAATATTTATGTTTAAGATATGAATCCAATTCTTAGTTGTGTACACATTTTAGATCTAATTGGACAATGCCCAATTTCCAAAACTATGTTCTATCAAGGTAGGACAATTATGTTTTAGATTTCTTATTTTATTTTTAAAAATTTGTCAATTGGCCATACAAGTGGTTGTATTTAGAGTGGTCCAGATTCAAATCTGGCCACTATTAGTCAAGCTATCTTGATGAGCTAGTGTTATTATAAGAATTGGCCAATTGCTACAACTTGAGAAATATGCCAATAGGCTCTTAAGCCTTGGTATCCAAATCCAATTGATTGAAAGAAGAGTATAAGCTGAATTAATTTTTGTAGGCCCAAACTTGTTCCATCAAGGAAAGGCATCTAGTCCTTATTTTTTATTTTCTATCCTTCATTAATCCTCCTTCATTTCTTTAAGGAAGCATGAAAACTAGTTATTAGACCTTGACAATAATTAGTCCAATAGATAAAATAACTAGTACTATTTATAATAAAGATTTTAGATTCTTTATCTTTTAGAATTATTTTAAATAATTACTATATATAAGTCTTCAAAATATTTCTTTTTTCTTTTTCTTTTTTTTTTAAATTCCAATTAATCTTAGATAGAATTAATTTAGGCTAATTAATAGATGTTAGGGATCAAAATCCTTATTAAAAAGGATTATATAGGTCTAATAGATACTTTTACCATTATAAAGAGTAATTTAGATAAGAACAAAAGTTAACAAGAAATTAGAGAAGAAATTAGAATTCTAATTAGTCAATTTAGTAAATCTTCCAAAATTTAAATTTAAAATGATAATCAAGGAGCTAGGATCAACTATATTAGCTCAAATTATTTTTAAAAGTTTGTGTAAGCCAAAAATTAGAAGTAGGATGAATCTTAGTAATTTCTAAAAATCATTAATTTTTTTATTTTTTTTAGGAATTATTTAATAGGAAATTCAAAACACAACCTTTTAATTAAGTAGGATTATTTATTGTCTTTAGATTAAAAGCATTGATCAACTTCTAATATCTCTTTTATCCCAACTTAGATTTTATCAAACTGTATATAAAAAATATAGCCAAGAAAGTGTTCTTTCCAATTCTAATCGCCAATCTTCTATTACTTTTTGAATGCATGAATTATATCCAAAAGAGTGACAGTAGATACAATATCAATACCTTAACTTTAAGTGCCTATATTTCTTTCATAAAAAATCTAGATCATAGAATTTTTGTACCAAAACCATAGCGAAAAACCTAAAATTACTAATCCTAGCCTCCAATATCCAAATCTTATTAAAAGACAAAGTCTAATTCCTAATAAGGCCTTGAATAGCCTCCTTGAAGCCTATTAGGCATAACTTTTGGCCAATAGGAATAGAGAATTCTATCATCCATCTCCATTTATCTACATGGATGGCCTAACTATTCTTTTTTACACTAAAAATTTATTTCCAATCTTTTTTTTAATAAAATTTATATAATATGTATTCTAAACATCAAATAAAAGAAGTAAACAAGATCTTAAGGATCACCAATATCTAATGCACGTGATTCAAGATATAAAAAATTTATTATCAATATAAAATCAACTTCAAAAGTCACTAAATAAATAAATAAAATAAAATAAAAATAAAAATTTTTATATAAACCTTAATAATAGCCCTTTTAATAGATCCTTTATAAACTAATAATCTAATCACATTTTATAACTAACAAAAATCTACTAATATAGCTCTTACTTAGATGCATAGTAAATTATATATTAAATATATATACACAATATTTTCACATGATAGCCAAATCACAATACAACAATGTGTTGATCAATGAAATTAATTCAATATTTTTGATAATTTTGATAATTTTTTATTAAAATTTAACATATTATTTTTTATTAATTTTTACAATATTTGAACCAAATTTTATGTATTTAATGAATTAAAATTTTTAAATGGTCTATCCAATAAATTAGCCCTCATAACTATAAATATAACCACGTAATGATAGAATTCTTTAGATATGTTTAAACCTTGTTAAATTTTATTAAATATCATCTATTTAAATCCCAAATATAATATGACATAGACTTGATATGGATTCTGGTAAGTAATAGCAAATTTATATCTTTGAAGTAAATGAACAAGAATGTGGTGTATATCACAATGGCAACTCTCCCATCTCTTCTTATGTAATTCTTAGAACTACCTAATTACTCTTGATCTCTAAAAAATCCAAGAAAATATCTCAATTTTTAAGTATTTCAATTCTACTTTTAATCATTAACAATACAATTGTGAATTTTTTACAAAAAAGTTGAAACACTACAAAATCAAAATATTATTTATACAATGAAGAAAAAGATAAAAATTGGTCAGCCAAAATTTTACATATGTTGATATAGCCTTCAATGCTATAGTAGAATTGACATATCATACTAAAAATCAAGATGATATTATAATTATAAAGTACTTCAAGTCCACTGCCAATCATCAAGGCTATAACTATGGATTTTTTTATTATAAATCTATAACATTTTACAATCAAAACATTGTAAAGTGGGAGGTCAAAATTACAAAGCTTTTGATGATTATATAAAGCTAAGTAGATTATACAAATATTTGCCACTTTGTCTTGTAGAAACCATAGTGCTATCAATGTATAGGTGGTGTTAATGTAAAGGTGGGCACAATTAGCAATAGATTTTGCAGCAATGGTAGCATTATATGATTGGATAGTGGCAAATGTTGTATGTAATTGAAGATAACAATATTACTTGTTTTTTAGTTTATTCATTTGTTTTGTGAATTTATTTGTTAATTTGATTGCTTGCTTATTTATTTGGTGTTGTGGACAATATTAATGAAAGAATATCATGCTTGCTTGGAGTTCAAATCCTCCATCCATACACACAATTACACCCCATAATGATGGTCCATTTGACATGTCCCACAAATTGATAAGAGAGCCTCAAGAAACATATCTAATTGTAGAGAGTTTGAAATAGAGAAGATCAATGCTTAGTTTTGGTGATTTGGGAGCTTTGCTTGCGACACAATCTTATAGTAGAAAGGTAGGCAAGAGGAGTACAAATTGGCTAGAAGTAACCAAAAATATAAATATGACCAATGTGTATAGAACCGCACTCTATTGTTGAATAAATTGTGATCAATTCATATTCCTAAAATCTTCCTCAAACGACTTGTAACAATTGTCACACTCCTAAAACTTGTTAATATATCATTGTTTCAATTGACATTTCTATAATTCATTAGTATTACAATAGTTAGAAGTGAAGCAGAGGATGCATGGGTTCAAAAAGAAACGTAACTTGATCATGGAGAGCTTAGAATGGGAAAGATTGATGCTAAGTTTTGGTAATATGGGAGCTCTTCTTATGACACAATCTCACAATAGAAAGGCAGGTAGGAAGAGTACAAACTAACTAGTTATAATTGGAAATGCGAATATGACCAATGTGCATAAAGCTGCACCCCAATGTTGTACAAATTGTGATTAATTTATATTGGTTCAAGGTGAGTTGACAGGGAGGGGGATTTGCAATTTGTGCAATTTGAAGCGCCACAGTTACAACACAGAGTTGACAATGGGGATTACAAATTTTGTGGACACCATTCTTGTCACACTGCAGAGGTGAGTTGACAAGGATGTGATTTGCAATTTCATGATATAAACCCAGAGAGCCTAGAGCGGAGAGTTAACAAGGAAGATTAGCAATTTTGTGGACACCTTTCTCCTTTGCATCTAATCACACCACAATATATGCCACTATATTGATAGAGTTGAGTTGACATGGGTACATCTTGTGCAGGTCATGTCATCATGCATGCATGGAATCTGGTGACTGTGGTGCAAGGGGAGTCTGGTGTAAGACTGTGCAGTATGAGAGTGTGTGGAGACCAGGGCAGAGACTGCAATGCTGTATGCATGTATGTAGTGCCACATCATCCCCACATGGCATGTATGTGCTTCACATGTTGCCGACCCAAAGATTTTATGATTGTGTCATGTATGTAGCACCTCAAATTCTATTATATAACAAGATATAGGTGTTTGTACAAGTCCCTTCAAGCTCAAACATACCCTCAGAATCCATCCCCACTTCCACCAAAGAATGCAGATTCCTCCTTCTGAAATTCATAACAATCTTTGCAAGCAAAGCTGGAAAACAAACCTTCAAACAGAGCACCCACAACCATGAGAATATATATGTATATATATATATATATATAAAAACCATGAAGAGAAGACACACAACAAATACACATTCCTCCTCCAGCACTGTACAACATGTGCATTAATTCAGAATGAATATGCATATGTATTTTTGTGTGTATATATATATATATATATAGAGAGAGAGAGAGATATGTGTATATTTGTGAGTGAATATGCAAATGTATGTATGTGTGAATATATGTTATGGAATTGTGCGTGTGTGAGTTCAGGAGAAGATGATGGAAATGGACAAATGTATGAGAGCAGGTGAGTGATGTAGTGCTACACCGCTGGGAGCAATGCCAACCGCACGCACGCACACACAAGCGCACACACACCCACCCACTCCATCGCCGAAACTGGGCGTCGACGTGGTGTATTTCGGAGAGAGAGAGAGAGAGGGGGGGGGAGGGGGGGGGGTGGGGGGTGTGTGTGTGTGTGAGAGGAGAAGGGAACGAAAGAAGGGAACGAAAGAAGGGATGGATGGAATCAGATTGAGGGACTACTCCCTAGTTTGGCGCCAGGTCGATCCAGGAGGAGGACCTGGTGTTGGAGCCGGCGAGGCACCCACTACTACTGCTTCTTCTCCTTCTTCGACTTCTTCATCTTCAAGAGTCGAATCAGCTTTTCCGGCATTCCGAAAGTTGCAGCCAGGTAGGCAGGCAAGCAGGCAGGAGAGGCAGGCTGCGACTGGGTCCGCACCAGTATCAGGAGTAGCAGGAGGAGGCGCAGCAGTATCATCATCATCATCATCCACTCTGCTTCTCGTCCTTGTGGAGCCCTGCCCTGCCTTGTCTGCCCACTGCACCGTCATCGTCCGCGACGCACTGGGTCCGTCCTCTGCTCCCTCTCTTCCTTGCCATGAGTTTTCTCTTCTCCTCGCTGCGACTTGCATCTGGACCCGAAGTTGCATTCGTTTGGGTGTGATTTCGTGGATTGGTTGATTGTGGTGAAGGCGGTGGTGGTGCTATGTCGGGGTCAGGATTTGGGGGCAGTTTTTGTGTGTGTGTGTGTATGTGTGTTTGGGGTAGCGATCAGATGGGTGTTTGAGTGGTAATTTGCGAGATCGGAGTGTGTTGTGGGTACGTGCGTTGGAGGGGTGGTTGATTTGTCTGGTGATTGTGGCAGTTGTGTGTGATTTGATATTCAGGTGAGAGAGAATGCTGTGCGGGTAATCGGTGGGATAGTTACGGGGAGTTGTGAAGGAATGTGGAGAATACTGCCGGTTTCTTGAATACTGCCGGTTTATTGCGTGCTTTCTGCTCATGATCGTACTGAGGATACAAAGTGGATTTGAGCTTCCTTGAGCCTCGGAGGCTTTCAATTGGGTTGATCGTGTTTGTAGCCTTGAATTCTAATCGGAGGAAATGTACAGGCTCTTGTCCCTTCTCATAAACCTGCCTGATCGTGGAAATTTTCCTCTTTAGGTTGCAAGTATTGAGAAGAAAAGAAAAAAGAACACTTGTGGGAGGTGACTTCGTGACATAGTGGTCAATTCTCTGGCCCTTAAGGTTGATTTTGTGTGGCGAGCCCTGTGGACGGTGTTTCTAACAATTTGCGATTCATGAGGTGACCCAATTCTGGTTGCCCGTTTTCGTATCGGGAAAGTGTTAAGAGCAGGTCGAGGAATCTGTTGTGATGCTACACTAAGTATCAAATTGTTGATAGGAGAACCACGCAACTTTGATCATTCGCGAAGGATTGAATTCAAAATATTTTTCCTTTTTTAAAAAATAAAAAAATAAAAAAATCCTGTGTGTGTGTGGGTGAATTGTTTTTTTATTTTTTATTTTTTTTATTTTTTTATGTATGTATGTTTGTTTGTTTTGTTTTGTTGACGTGAGATTATTTGAATTATTTCAAACACCCGTCATCTGGTCTATTGGTCGCACTGATGATGAAACCCTAAAAGAAGTGACCAACAGAAGCGCCTTCCTTTATCCAACCATTGTGGCGTTTGTCATGCTTTACATAAATGTTTTTGTGCTTTGTATCACAGTTGAGGTGCCGACAAGCTCGCAGTTCAGGCTTTTTCTGACGCTGCATTTTGGTATGTCAGGCTAAAACATTGGGGACCATGGTGTTCAATGTGTGGCGCAATTTGATGGTCTTCACCTTGTCAGGGTTTAAGCCCTACCTGGAGGCAGGCGCAGGATGGCTGGCGCAGGTGAAGCAGGGCATGAAGGTGCTTCTGATGGTGCACAACCCGATGAGGCAAAACGGAAAGGCCTCTCCCCACGTTACGCACAGAATAAAAATGGCCAGTATGCATTTGTCCATGGATGAGGTATCTAAGACCTACAAAATTACTCCCGTCCGCAGACTGTAATAGCTTCATTTTGAGTGCTTGTGTATAGAAGTAGCAGCAGGATTCACTAGAGGTCGCCAAAAGGCAGACCCAAAAGATCGCTTCTCGTTCTGTATACGAACCAATAGATCTGTGTTCTAGGGCTCAATCAGTGATCCAGAGTGGGTGCCAGTACTCACCGGATCTGTATCCCGTTTACTATGTACAGCTCTGTATCTATTAATGTATCAGTCAAGGAGGTTGTCATCTATACATTCTGCCTCAAACTCTAATGTCATGCTTTTCCACATGTGTTTGCAACGCATTCTAATTTTAAGCTGGTCTGGAGTTTCAAATTACTTGCATTCTGTGTTTGCATAGTCCCTCGTGGTATGTGGCCACAGCAATACTTGGAGTTCAAAATTATTGTAACTGAGTATACACTGACAGTGCAATAGAATCAAGACCGAACAAGGATTTTAAGCGTACTACACTTGTCCGCAGCTTCATGAATTGACGGCACACAAAATAGTGAAAATACATGAATTCATTTCACGAGCTGCTATGTTCAAGATTAAGACGCAACAACATTGTCTTGTGAAGCCATTCAGGATGGAGTGAAGCATAAGACATCAACAGCATTGCTGTCGAGGCTTTGCACGATTCTTTACTTAAACTGGAGTATGATACAAGTACAGTAGAAGTCGCTCACGCTTTACACTCCAAAATTGATACCATAATCTTCGTCCAATTGACTATACGGTAGGCTCCTCCCTCCAAACGGTTCTACTCCTCATGATCAGAACTCTTTGTACACTTAAATTCAGTCTTCTGCAGGAGCTACTGATCTGAAATACCGACAGAAACCAATTCTGCGCGGCAATCTTCAGGGTGTCAAGGGGAAGAGGATCGGTAATCACGAGCTGAGAAACTCACAACTCGGATAAGCATTGATATCTTTTTCACCTTCGATGATGGGGTCCAAGGATCAGCTCACCAGGGACAGGTGATGCGAGGAAGCAGTTTTGACGATATGAAGAATCATTCGTAATTTAGATCACAGTTCCGTGCTTGATAACAGCGTTCTTGTATACTACTACAATTCCGGAACGGATGTAAAAACCTTCACTTGGTCTCTCCGCTTCGAAGACATTCTGCGAATGTTCGCAAAAACCCAAAATCAGGTCGAGTTCAGCTCAGATTGCAGAGAGGTAAGAAGATTGCAGATCGGGAAGAGAGGGAGGTAAGAAATGTGAGTGGGCACTTACGTCAGTGTTCGCAATGACAACATCCTTGCCAATTCTTGCATTCTTGTCTACAATACAATTCCTCAGCTTTGTGTTCTCGCCGACGCCCAAGGGCACTTTTCCTTGCGCCAACAAAGCAGCCGCTTCGGGATCGGTTTCATAAGAGTCAGCTCCCATCACCATGGCGCGCTTGACATCGCACCCAGCCTCGAGCCGAGATCGGACTCCGACGACGGAATCCTCTACACTACATTCCCGCAAGAAGCATCCGTGGGAGACAATTGAATCCTTCACTCTACACTTCTCAATCTTGGTTGGGGGCAAGTAGCGGGCGGATGTGTAAATTGGCTTTTCAGCGTCGTAGAAACTGAAGTTGGGATTCTCTGATGCGAGTGCCAAGTTCGCATCGAAGAAGGATTTGATAGTTCCAATGTCCTCCCAGTAATCGTTGAAGAGGTAGGCGTTCACGTTGAACTCCTTGGCAGCCTTAGGGATGATCTCGGAGCCAAAGTCGTTGGCGAGGGGATACCTCCACCTGAGCAGCTTGGCGAGCACGCTCTTCTTAAAGACGTAAATGCCCATGGAAGCGATGTATGGCTTCTTCTGAGCCTCCTCCGCGGACAGGCCGAGTACAGTGGTGTCCACTTGCATCGACTGCAGGTCCTTTCCCTTCGGCTTCTCAAAAAAGTGGTTGATCCGCCCCTTTCCGTCAATCTTCATCAAGCCAAAATCGGAAGCACGACTATCGTCCATGGGTACGCAAGAAACAGTCACATCGGCTCCGGAATCCTTGTGTTTCTGCAATTAGCGAGATTCCAAGTAAAACGAAGGTCCTTAGTTAACTTCCGACTCAAACTCCAATTTCGGGTTATTCTTTGCAAGAAAATTGGAGACAGATGCCTTGAGAGGCGCCACGGGATTGGATCTAGTGCATACCTGGACGAAATCTTGGTAATCCATGCGGTAGAGGTGATCTCCGGACAGGATCACCACATCTTCGACGTCTTTGTTTTTGGCATTCTCCAACAACCACATGTACTGCCTCACTGCGTCCGCAGTACCTTCGAACCACCTGTCACCGCCGAAGCCAGGCCTCTGAGCAGCAGCCAGAACCTCCACGTAACCATCACCGAAGTTGCAACCGTTGCCGAAATTGTAAGTGTTGGCAAGGTGGCGGTTGAGAGACGTAGAATTGAACTGAGTGAGAACGTAAATCTTGTTAATCCCGCTGTTAATGCAGTTGCTCATGGGCACATCGATCAATCGGTAGCCACCCCCAAGTGGAACCTGTTCACAAATGCGAGTGTCAGTAAAACCAACTCCGTTGTACATAAGATTCTCGACAATAAACCTACCAACACCTGTCAGAAGAAAAAAATAGTACAGAATTAATTATGTCCTGCAAGTCGTAACGGTATTTGTCCGATCGTACAAGACTTGCAGGTTCTCCTACGTCGAAAGGAAATTCCATGTGACATTGCCAGCTCGATCGCATGAGCAGTCTCTTACTGCTGGCTTTGCTCGGTGAAGAGTGAGAGGGTTGAGTCGAGTGCCTGCCCCTCCTCCCAGGATGATTGAGAACACCTTCGTCATGTTCACCTGCTCCTTTGAGAGCTTCCTCTGCCTCGCTCTCTCCTTCTCCCTTTCCCTCTCCATCTCTTTCTCCATCTCCCGTGTTGCTTGACCGGTCTGCAACCCACAAAGCCAGGTACGTGTGAAGCTAGCAAAAGTATCAGCTAACCCGAAAACACAAGGATTGCTTCACTGAATGTGCGCAACATAATGAATTTACACCAATCTTTCTCTCTCTCTCTCTCTCTCTCTCTCTCCCCCCGCCACCCACACACACCCCCCCCCCCCACCCCGCCGCCGCTCTGCAGTAGCGAGATGAGCAGCACGATCAGCCGCTTTACCCATGTTACAATGGCAAAACCATCTACCGAGGAAAAATTCTAGGCTCAGACTGCACGCGAGAGAAAGATGATTAGCTCATTACCAGAGCTCCCAATGGACGTTCGGCCAACACGGCGGAGACTTCAAGGCCGATGGTCTTGGCTCGGGCAGCTGTGGGTTTTGGAGATACACTGGCGACGAGAGCCAGACGGTCGCCACCAGCCATGAACCCAGAAGATGCAAGCTTGAGGTCTCCCTTAAAGCCCGACCGCATGGTGGCTTCGCTTCTTACTGTCTCGCAGCGAGTTGGCCTCACCAGTGCGGCGTAACGGGTAGATGCAAAAGTCCCTGCTGCTGCCATCGCGGCTAGCAAACTTCTTGCTTGAGAAGAACTGTAGCGAGTTTGAGAAATTCGACGGGCAAACTTGACTGCTTCTGATTCTACACACAACCTGCATACAATCCAAGCGAGAAATTCAGAATCCGAGCCTTGATTGTAACTCTAAACTCTTGAATGTAACTGTTCTCTACACCTGAAAGACTTGCTGATCAGAGCGAAGATACTGTGCAAGACTTTCTAGCTCTTTCCCGATCACCGTCCAACCAAGGATTGGCGACCAATGTGCAGTGTGCTATTTCAATCACCAATGCTTCGTTGGGGGGGCACCGACACTCAACACTTCCACAATACATTGCGGAAAGCCTTGCAAGTCACTTGAAGGATGCTCATTAGATAAGTCAAAACATTCAGGCATAACTAGCAAGCTCTCTCTCTCTCTCTCTCTCTCTCTCACACACACACCCGCCAAAATGAGAAAGATGATCAAAAAGATTCAAAACACTGGCAATGAGTTCCTCAGACAACATGTTTCGAAAATACACCTAGGACGTGAAAAAAAAAACCAACGCCGATGCAGAACAACTCGGATGACCTGTTCTACCGCAACTTCAGCCCTCAACCCACTCGGACAATAATGTCGACAAATAAAAGGAAAGCCTGTAGCAATCCTCACTCTCGCGCGGGCTCAGTTCCCGACTCTCGACACTGCGGAATCTTGTATTCGTCTTCTAACTACGGTGAAGAGAATCGTCTCATCGCCCTATGCACCCACCACCCTTGCGCTAGTTGTACGCTACTACTGCTCAGTTCTGAAGTCCCTGCGAGCTGATCTCTGGACCTCGGTGAGATGCTCTGAACGGACGCTGTGCTTTAAATATGCGAACCCAGCAGCGAGCAGTAGTGGCTAAACGCTGTGGGACCTCGCGAAGCTGCAAAACTCCCGACCTCCCTCGACCATCGACGCTGTCGCGCATCCTCCGAGCCTCAGAATTCACGCGGATTTTTTTAAACCCAGATTCCAGTACGGGTCATTCTTCATTCATCATTCGCATTCGGAGCCATTTCGGTCCGATATTGCTCCAATTTCCCTCTGTCGTTCACCTATTTCCTCCCCTCTCGGGGCTCCCAGTGCCGTAGACTCCGTTTCACTCTGTAGTAAAACTCACCATCCTCGTCCGATCTGTCACCCCACATTGCATCTCCGAACTGGTAATCGGGGAATTAACAAAACCCCTTCAAAGCCAAATTCATCGATTCTTCGACATGCTTTGCTGCAATCGACGACGAGCTTCATCTTCGACGCGCCGCCGCTCCGTCTTCTTCCTGGTCTCCCTTTGCCACTCCTACTAGTAAGCTACTAGGTACTAGTTCGTTAGTTAGTCAGATAGTGTGGGGCTCGTTTTACTTGGTCATTCAAGCATAAAATAAGATTCCAAGTGTTGCTTATGTGGATGCATTGGTTTACGACACGTGT
Organism: Physcomitrellopsis africana; assembly: GCA_036785485.1. Taxonomy (NCBI): domain Eukaryota; kingdom Viridiplantae; phylum Streptophyta; class Bryopsida; order Funariales; family Funariaceae; genus Physcomitrellopsis; species Physcomitrellopsis africana. The sequence continues at coordinate 82,501 of JAWRVF010000975.1, read as the reverse complement.
CGTTTGACGCGTAAGTTGATTCTCTCACAAGAGAAATGGCGTTTTCTTTTTGCGTTTAGTGAATTGGGGAAAGTGGATGCGCATTAGAATTTTAAAATAAATAAAAATGGGTGTATGTTATGTTTTATAATGATGAGTGTGTACAAACAAAAATCCAGCTTAGTAATTTTTAATTTATTTTAAAAACATTATTGTTGATTATCTGTAAGCCCAATTTACATGAATTTACAGCAAATTTTATTATTGTTATTCTGATGGAGCACTTAGTTTGCAGTTTTTTGTAGCAATAATATAAAACAATGGTTTTATACTTTTGAGTCAAGCTTAAAAATAAAACATTTAATAATGATGATTGTTATGATTATAGTGATGTGTTTATAACATTTCAAACTATATAAAAATTAATGCCACTTAAATTAAAAGTTCAATACAAATACTCTATATGAATAACAATAAATGTTTTAAATAGTGGGATAACTGCAATGTAATGATGAAATGATATGCCATCAAATATGAATTATAGTTTTCTAAAATAAAAAATAAGTAAAAAACAATAATGCAGGATAAATTGTAGGTCAAAGGTATCTCTAATTGAAAAAAACCATGCACTTGGTCTATACAGTAATAAAATGTGATTGCATGAATAAAATTTTGTGAACTAGATTAAGTGAATTCCAGGGTTGAATGAATATGCATATGTATATATATATATATATATATGTTATACTTTGCCATTTATGTATTTAATCCTTGTGACAAATGTCTTTCTCAACAAAAATAAAAAAATGTTGGGGTATTATTGCAAAAATGAAATTATTGTGAATATTTAATAAACTGCAAATATAATTTAAATGAGTCTGCTTTTGTAACATTTTAGTTACAATCCGATATTTAATTCTTTTTGTCAGAAGTAAACATTCTTAAACATTCTTGATTTTATCTTTTTAATAACAATTTATATTAATTGTATGATACTCATGACACCAACCTCTCCAATGCACTTGTGTATGTATGACTCTTAATCAATTTAAAAAACTGCAGAGTATGATGTAGTTCTCAGATTTTAGACTTTCAAAACAAATACAAAGTTAAATAACTTTTTAATATTTTTCTAAATAGTAAAATCTAGCTTAAAAAATAATAAAACTACATTTATTTTTCAGCAGTTATTTTCTTATTTTTCATGATAGTTTTGTAATTATGTGCATTGTGAAATCAATTCATTAGAAATCATAGAAGTGCATCAAAACTAACTCCTTGATTTTTCAATTACCACAGAAAAAATGATATTACACCACAAAGTTTCTGTAGAACTGAAGCGACTTATTTTTATTTCATAAATTACCAACACGTTTTGAACTTCACTCAATTATACATAAAATAACCTTTTTGAAAAATCTCACAATGAATATATATATATATATATATATATGTATATATATAAACACACTTTATGTAAAAACAGAAAAAATATATTTCCATTAATGTGTACTTACAATCATCATGATAAAGGTTTTATTTAGTGTTGAGCATATTGAAAAAATATCTTCATTTTATTTTATTTTATCTTATTTGGTTTTAATATTCCTAAACCATTATACAGTGATCAAATTTAAGGTAAACACCTTTCAAATTAAAATTGATGAGTCTGAATGTACTTTAATGGTGCCCAAAGAATCTAGTGCTAAGATGCTCTGAAGCAAAAATAAATTAATAAATAAGTAAATAAACAAAGAAGGTCTTTGTCTTCGGGATGGATGAATAATTCATTTTTTTCCAACTCATCGAAATATTTCGAGCCCCGTCCGATGTGCGGAGAAGGCTGTACCCGAGGTTTTAATCATCCTAATGCCGCGGACATAGGTGGCTCTTGTCACCGCGATTCTTGTGCACCCCAGATTGGAATACCTTTTCGGCGACAATGGATTCTGGATCCTTTTAGTCAGTTCATTAAACTTTGAAGGTATTCAGTGTCATAGAAAGACAAAAGGATATCAGTTCTTAAAAGCAAAAGTTGAATGAAGTAGTTGTCTTTTTGTTTTTACTTATGATAACAAATCACTACTTATATTCATTCTTACTATGTTAACTCTTGTAATTAGTATGACTTCGTTTGTATCTGTACAAATACTTTTGTTGTATTAATTTAGTAACTGTAAAGACATTAACTGCAGTGTATTATCCAAAGATTTCCTTAATACTTGTTGTGAAATCAATTGAAAGCCTATGTGAATTGCAGTGAGAAATTGAACGCTCAACTGTTGCTTATTTCTCAATTAGCAAATCATCAGAAATAAGTTACTCACTTTGAAAATCAATGACTTCAAAGTTTTCGAAGATTTTGTTAGAGTTGAATATACGATCACATCAACAAAGATTCAATCAAGGCTGTTAAGTTAGAACGTTGACAAACGTCTCCATAACAAATTCAATAAAAAAAAGTAAAGCAGGATAATAAGGATTTGCGACCTGGAGACGAGGTGGAATTCCAAGCAACAATCAAGAGGGGAAGCAGCAGGGCACGTTTGCGGAAAGCAAAACCCATCTTGTGATTCTACGTAGATTTCATTTTGTTCTCTTTTGTGAAATCTACGCACAAGCTCTTTTATCGCGGAGACATGGAAGAAGTACCCAAGTGACAAGGTATTATTGATAAGCTGCAACGAACCCTCAATTCGCCGCACTCAGAATCGATGAAGCAAGTTCGTTCGGCGCGTCACGATAAGTCGCTCCACGACGACTCCAGTTCATGGTTGGTTTTCACCGAGAGGTACTCATGAAACAACAGAGCATCGGTAATTCTACGAGCTTGCACCTCCAGAGCTCTATGACTAGTGGAATAGCAGCCTAAGGGCACCGCCTAGTTGGACGCCGTCGGACCCGAGTTCCCATGACTCCAAACGAAACGCTCTTAGCGTTGGGGTAATATCAGCCAGTCCTACGAAACGGAATCTTACACGAATGGAAGATCCCTTCGTGGAATCCGCCGCCTACACCAGTTGCTCTTGGATGCTCTTCGCTCATTCTGTCTGTCTGTCTGTCGCTCGCTATCATCCATGGCGGATTCCCTCTTTCATTCCTCCGGTCCTCTGTAAGACCAATTTGCCACCTCGTGTACAATTTTTCACAGCATAGACGCATGATCAAATTGCCTTCCTATCGGAGGCCGCTGCCAACTTCCTCGAGCAACGAATCGTAATCCCGAGGGTACAATATATAATGGAGCTAAAACGGAGAAAGCTCTGGCAGAGGCGAGCGACATTTCGACGCCCCCTCTTTTAGCGCAGATATTTTATAGCGCGGCGATGGAAATGAATGGTGCTCAGGTGGTTGGAGGTGAGGGCTGCTCTCTCTTCTCAGCCATGCAATGTTGCCGTCCCTCCATTGGACCTGCAGCTTTCAGCACATGGACCCGTGCAGTCTCCCGCACGCTGAGAGCCTTTTCCCGACCACGAGGCTCCAACTCTCCCTCAAGCTCTATTCCACTCTACTCCGAAAAAGTAGAATTCTTTATATTACTCTTACTTTTACGTTTTCTATAATATCTCACGTCGGGCGGAACGTGACGTCAGCGGAGATTCGGAGCCCAAAAGTAAAAAGTTGGTCAGAGAAAAACATCAACTGAAGGAGAATAAGAAGGTATACATCACTTACGTGGAGAATGAAGATCTCAAAAAGTAAAGCATGGCTAGAAAGATATGAGGAAAAAGTGACGCAGATTTTTTTCTTCTTTCTTTCATTATTTTTTCGTCTTTCTTTATTTTTCTTTTTCGCTGGAGAGTTGGCCTCGTGAAAATATCACGGAAGCTACTTTATTACTTTCTTAGACTGCACCATACCCCTATTGATGCTTTTTGAATAATAACTTGTCATACACTGTCTGGTCTCTTCCTAAACTCAACAAATTATTACTGCACCCCATAATTGCATCTTGTTTAAATTTTCACACCTAAGTGAGATTTGTTTTTTTTCGTTTTTTTTCGTTTTATATTAACAGAAGAGAGTTTACGTCCTTGCTAGTGATCATACAAAACAAGATGTAATATTAACTGAGTAGCCTATTTCAAGGCACAGGGAGTGTGTAGGAGATATGAAGCTTGGGTGGTGGGGTTGGGTTCCATCTAGTGGATTGTTTAATTTTTACAGTACCTAGTTTGTTTTCTCTATTCCATATCATAATAAACTTTTCAAAAACAAAGTTCTTGTGGAGGGGTGTTGTCAAAAAATTTCCTTGGTTTTGTACCAACTAGCTTTACCAAGGTGAAATTTGTTGGCAGTACCTTGCTTTGTTCTTCTACTTTTTTCATTCCTTCCTTTTGTTATTCTTTCATGCCTTCCTTGTGAGCATCATTGAGTGGAATTGACCAAAAAAAAATTCCAAACTTTGTTGACTGAAATTAACATACCCACTTTCAATACTTGCTTAAAACTGCATAAAAAACTACTTCATATTGAAGTGAGAAATTGGAGATATTGGAGATTGGGCATATTGAATTGGATTTGCCTGGGAACCTCACAGTGCCTGTATCTGATATGGTGAAGTATTAGTAGGTTTTTCAGACTGTTATTTTGAACTGTGGCAGCCTTTCAATTCCATGGTGCAGTATGCCAATTCTATGGTGCAGTATGCCAGAAGACAGGGTTGTACAATGCTTGCAGAATAAATGCTGTATGGTGGGGGGGACAGAATGGATGTAGGTGCAGCATGTGAGGTATGGGGGCATCACATTGATGATTGGAATTATTGTGCATATCATTGATAAATGTTTCACAAAAATAATGTGTGGCTGTTTGGAAATATTGTAAATTAGAATTGATAGATTTGGAGGGCTTAATCACAAAGTAGATAGTTTTTTCTTCCATTCTTCCTGACACATACAGTTGCATCTGAACTAATTTTTGGGGGGTTACAAGCCATCTTATATCCTAATAGTCTTGTTGCAAAGCAGACATAAGAGGACCTACTTGATCTATCTGCCTAGATATATATAAATATATATATATATATATATATACACACACACTTGACTTTTAAATATGTATGTTTATCTCACTAACTATACATACATACATACATACATATATTTATTAGATTTTTTACACTTATTGCTATGTGTGAGTTGTCCCACTTCTTGTACAAAAAATTTTCTAGTTCTAGACAAAGTAGGTAGTTTGATGTAGGATTTCAATAAGAAGTATGAATTTATGTCAATTGCATGAAGATGTTTGTGACCCAAACAACATTCAATTATATATATATATATATATATATATAATTTAGAGGTAATTTAAAGCCTCTCAAAAATATTGGCAAAAGTATTAGATTTTTAACATAGAACTAATTGTCTCTATTCAAGTTTCATATAATAAATATTTATTGCAAATTTTTTGCATATATACATAGTGTTTGAATATTAAAAATAAACTCAATGATTCTTTTGTAAAAAAAATACAAAAACAACATGAAATATTTTCAACCAAGATGTTTATTAGTACTTTTTTGTAAACAAGGTCTACTTTTGCCAAGGAAGAAACAAAAAAATAAAAAAATAAAACATAAATCATAAATCATAATAATATATCTATAAATTTAGTACTTATATTGATAGTATGCTAATAGGTAGATAGTGAAGGTGGCTTTTAGAGACTGCACCATATAAATGATATTGGCAAAAATCTACTAAAATAATTGTACTTCTAAGGAAATAGAGAAGTGATGCATTAGATTATATAATATAAAAAAATACTATATTTGAATCTTTGTGATTGGATATCAAGAAAAATGATATACTTCTAAAAAAATAAAGCATGGGAGTATAAAACTTTAATGTGCTACTTAAGATGTTGAAGCAAAGAGAAGAAAGAAAAAATATGGAGTGAAAGGTAAATGTGCTTGTGGAGCAACTGAGACTAAAAAATAAGATTTATCACTAAGTTTATGAAGATTATTTAAATCTTAATATCACAATAAAAATTCAAGAGCTAAAATATAAAAGAATAAAAAATAAAATAAAAATAAAATTTCAATAGAAATATTGAAAGCATGACAACAAAAATTGCAATCAATATTCTATTAAAAAAAGATCCAAAATATTATAATAGTCATCCAAATACTAATTTTTATAAGAAAAAAAATTATAATAAAAATATTTATTTAATATTATAATATCTTTTTATTAAAAGAATAATTAAATTAATTAAATTCTTAAGAAAAATTTAAAATTATAATAAAAGAAATATTAATTGGAAAGATATCAAATCATGGTAGAAATCAAAGAAGCTCAAAGTATATATTGAAAAGTTTTTTTAAGAAATAAAAATGAAAAATTAACTTAAAAGAGACAATTTTAGGTCTAATAGCTAAATAGATTTTAGTCGTATTCCAACTTCAAAAATCTAAGTTAAAAGTATACTTTTATAAAAATTAATGCATATAAGATAATATAATAAAGATCCATAGTAGATTGGTTTTATCTATAGATTCTTTCCAAATCATGAATTTAAAAATAAGCTCCAAAAATTAATCCAAGATAATTTTTTTTTTTTTTTTTTTTTTTTTTTTTTTTTTTAAAAAACATGATCAAATACATGTATGTATGCTTTCAAAGGTTATTTTTTGTATTTGATAATTGATCCTTATGATAGAATAAAGAACATCTATTGATCAAAGAACATATATTATATATCAAACATATATTGCTTTATACATGTAGAATGCAATACATCTAGATGATAAAAATCCATTGAATGTTGGCATAACCAAGACTAAATTTTGATTGAAACTAAGATAGGTTTATTAGACTAACCTTACAAAATATTTCTACAATAATATTTTGAGGTTTTTAGAGCCAAATTTCAACTTTTATAATCTTATAACTACATTAAATTTTTTTTATTATATTATAAATTCATCTTTAATTTTATTATTTCAACTTCAAAATTAATCTCTTTAACCAACAATAGATTCCTAAGTGATACTTTTAGAACAAAAAATGTAAATGTTTGTTATATTGGTCATTAATCTCATGTCTTGTATTAAAAAGAAGATATAATTTTAAAAAATAAATAGCTAAATAAAAAATAAGGAAGATAATAATTACTTTTGAATTGATACAAATATAATAATATTTTGATTTTTTATTAAGTAAATATCTATTAATATTTTTATATAATATAATAATTTTTTATTAATTTTTTGGATTATATATATATATATATATATATATATATATATATATATACATATTTTATATAATAATATTTATATATTATTTTTTTATATATATAATTTATAATTATTATAAGGCACAAATATTTTGGTACTTCTTGTAATCAAATTGACAACCTCATTGGAATTTTTCTTCTTTATTATCTTGCCACCTAGATTATTTTCTTTAGAAATTCTATATGCTTATTTAGGTTGAATTTCCACCTTTTTGGTTGAACAGAGTTTGCAAGAGCTATTGCTTAAAATTTCCTTTAAGAAAAATGAATAACTGGTACATATAAGAGGTTGCGAAGGATGTGATGCTAGTATGGTGATGGTATGAAGAACCTAATAGAAGTGCTTGTAGGAACTCCTATAAGATCATTAATTTGATTACATGAGATACCAAAATATTTAGAAGGAGTAGAAGGAATATCAAAATATCCAAGGGAGGTATCAAAATATCCAAGGGAGGTATCAAAATATCCATGCTCTTATTATATTAACTTAAAAAATAATTTCATTATTTTTAAATTTGATTTATTTTATATTTTTTTAAAACAAAGCAACATGTAGGTACTTGATTTAATAAATAAAGTTATTAGTATATAGTTAAGAGTCAATATTATAGAGGATTTTTATGAAACATGTTTGTGGGTGAAGTGTTCTCTATATATACATGTACTGCTCATTGAAAGAATTTTTGGATTCTTTACTTGTTACTCATTGCAAATATCATTACAATCTCTAATATCACTCATTATTATATTTTTTTATAAAATAAAGTAATTTCAAATTGATATTAATATCTTAAAAATTAAAATATTTTTTTATAATTTATTTAGAATATTTTGAGAATTTATAAAATAAAACTTGAAGGTTTTGATAAAAATGATTTTATTATATTAAAAGAAATCAAATTATACTTGAGATGAATACTAATTATCCAACTTTAAATAAAGACTTTTATTGCATAAGTTATCAATTCAACTCATTATTAGCTTTATAATGGTTGATTGCATTTACAAAATATATATCTTAGGATGTTCAATTATTAAGGCGGATTGACCATAAATTCTATTTGGCACTAAGAAATAGAAAATCTTGTGCAATATCATAATATATAAGGTAGATACTATGATTGAAGCTTTTACAAGATTCACTTATAATGCCAATATAATCGTGTGTGCCAATATAGTGTATAATTTATTCAAATCAAATAGATTGAGAGTGATGTTAAAGACCAAGAAGTTGCTCGTATTATATAGTAATTGTCAAATGCATTTAGACTTTGCTAATTAATATAAGCATTAGATTATTGAAGATTGGTGGAAGGTTATGTGGTTTGACAAGATCATAATAAACTAATTGAGATTGAATAGGTGAATTTGGTATTAGAAATTAAAAAAAAAAAAATCATTGTCCAATTGTACTTACAAGACAATTGTTATAATTTGGAGCTGCATAACCTCCCATGGCATAGGATACTTCACCAAGATTAAAAGAAATATGGATGTAAATTTATTTTGTAAGATTTTATACAAGAAACTTATAGAGATCCTAAGTTATTACAACCTAGGTGTCAATGATATAATTTTCTAGCAAGACAGTGATCCAAAGTATACTTTCCAAAAGACAAAAAATTTCTCTAAATAACTTAGCTTGTGAGTGTTGCAATGACTAGTGCAATCTCCATACGTCAATCCAATAGAATACTTATGGGAGCATTTCAAATATTTTTTGGATGCTTGATTAATGCAACCATTTGAAATATTAAAATTTTAGGAGGGGGTAGATGAACAGTGGGAGGAAATCAATCAAAAAGTCATTTTTAATCTTATAGATAGCATACCATGTAATATAGAGGCAATTTTGAAGGAAAAAAGAAGACCAATAAAGTATTAATTTATTAATTAAAAAATTGTTTCAATATCCTCTATATATATTATAAAAAGAATTAAATATATACAAATTGGATATTTTAAAATTTCATACAAGAATCAAATTTAATTAATTATATTATATTAATTAATATATATTTTTAGTCCAACCTAAGTTATTATTCTATTGATTATTTAAATTTCATACATCCATTTAATCAATATTTATCATAATTCATATGATAGATATTATTCCAATTTTTTTCATCCATTAAATACATAATATCTAATTTGATAATTTTATTTAATTATTACATTCTTCTACTGATTTAATTATTCATTCAAATTAAATCTCTATATCTTTTTAAAACTTTCATCTAAATTTCATCCAAAATAATTAATTAATGGATCTACAAAATCATCAAAGTAAAGAATCAAGGGAAGTTGGTACCTTGAAACCTAATGCTGCACCTCTCTTTATAAAATAACATACAACATTTGCTACCAAGCTCCAAATTAAGTCCAATTAGTCTTGTTAGAAGGATGACTTGAAAGTGTATCCACATTCTAAAATTCGCCTTCAAATTTATTTGGATGCATCCAATATTGCCCTTCAAAGTTGATATTATTATATGTCAAGGCAGCAGATCTTCTACAAAATTGAGTACCATAGCCTTGTTCTTGATTGCCCTTTAGTAAATATAAGATTACTAAAATTTTAACTTTAGATGAAATCCTATTCTAAAATAATAAGTCCTTGGATTGCCTTAGTTCTCTTGATATTGTCCTTTAAAATTATATCTTCAATTGAAAGCTTTAATTTAGAGGCAATAGATCTTCTACTACAAAAACCAACACTCCTACTATGTCTCACCTTCAAATAGATTGATTCTTAGGTCTTTAGAAACTAGATTTTATCATATCTTTAAGAATTTTTTTGTTACTATCTAGCTTATAAATAATAAAGAATAGTATTTCAAAATAGAGCTATTAAACTATGAAGGCAGTATATCATCTTTTACTAAATTGGATGTTACTTCTTTGTTCATAGTTTAAATTCTAATATTTTTATATATACAAAATTGTAATAAAAATTTCAATCTTCATTTGAATTTTCAAAACTTGAATATAAATTTTGAGAAAGAATAATAACAAAGATCAAAGCTACTTACAAAAGTCTAGAGAAAATTTGGCATGGATTTGCCCACACTTAGAAAAAATAGGTCCTAGCCACATAAGTATATGAGGCTTTTTATACTACTTTCCTAAGATCTAAAGGTAGTAGCCACATCTCATCCCTTGAATTTCACAGAACTAAAACCAAGATCCATAGCTCTAATTGATTCAATGATGAAAATCCAAGATCAAGGCTAATAGCCATCAAATGAGCTACAAAGATGTTTTTTTGGCCAAATTAACTTCATCATTGTTTTAAAACTCATTTTCTAGTAAAGATTGATTATTCATATACCTTGATTTATAAGAAATTATAACACTTTTTAAAATTAGAAATATAATAATTTAGATTAAAATTAAATTACTTCTAAATTATTTCTAAATTATTTTTAATTTACTTTTAACTTACTTATGATATCATTGCTATTATAATTAAATTAAATAAATACTATAATTAAGAAAAAATAATAAATATAATAAAAATTAAAACTAAATCATCTAATAAACTACTAATTATATTCACATGTTAGGAACATATACTTTGAAAGTTCACAGAACCTTTTAAAATATTTTAGAAGTTTTTTAGTTAGTAAAAGACAATTGAAAAGCTTCTTAATTGATAAAAGGAGCTTGAAAAGCTTTGTAGTTAGTGGAAGGAACTTGAGAAGCTTCCAAGTTGGTAGAAAGAGCTCGAGAAGCTTCTTAATTTAATAGAAGCTACTCAAGAAGCATCCTAGATAAGGATATATATAGAAGTTGAATCTAAAGAGTTCTTTAATTTCAACAACGCATCTCTTGGAGTTCTAGCTCACTTTTTTTGGTATTATTTTTGTAATCATCTAGTTAATTTAAGTCCTTGTTGGTTTCTTCTTGAAATCCTTTTCTAATTCAAATCTTTTATTTTGTATTCTTGTATTTTTTATAGTTTGTTGAAATTGCCATTATCTTAAATCTTAGAATTAGATCCTTCTTGTTAGAGAGTGGATTATCTCTCTTCTTGAAGATATACCAATACTTTAGAGGTTGCACATTACCCTCTTTTAAACTAATATTTTCTTTATTACAATATTGAAGCTTTATTCTTCTTATGAGAGAGCAGATCAAACCTCTTCTTGATGCTCTTAAAGCATTTTAGAGATTGTGGATTATCCTCCTCTAAATTGATATTATCTTTTTATAGATTTTTTTTTTTTTATTTTTTTTATTTTTTATTATTATTTTATTAGAATAGCTAGAGGTTAAGATATTAATATGATTGAATCTTTTGAGTCCAAGTTAGATGCCATTATAAGTACTCTTACTACTTTATCTACTAGGACTATAAAGATTCAAAGGATTGTTACAAAACTTCATAATAATACAACATCTAGATTATAACAACCTAAACTGCATCCAACTCCAACTTCTGTACTTGAGGATGCAATACTATCTATACTGTACTAAGAAAACCTATTTATTCAACAATGTAAGGTGCTTCAAATTAGTCCTTTGGAGAAATATGATGGTACATGTTGTTGTATTGTAATACGTTCATATAGTAAAAAAATATAAACAAGAATGATTTCTACTTAATATTCAATTATTTTGGTTCAATAGAAACTCAAGATACTTAAGAAAGATTTTATGAAAGTCTCTTAGATTATTTTCTTATCTTAATAGCTGATACATAAAAGTTAGTTATTAATTTTTCCTTCTAAGTTGTAGAAACTCTTTCACTGCTTTTAAAAAGTTATAAATTGATAAAAATAAGATAGAGGAGATAAACAGTTGATATGGTTGACACTAAGGTTAAGTTGAAGATAGAATTAAGCTTAAAAATCCTTAAGATAGGTTGGATTGATACCCAAGGGTCAACCGTGTATGGAACATGGTTGAAATTAGAATTCCAACCACAAAAATGGCCACCAAGGGCAAGGTATCATGTCATTTGGAGATCAACGATTAGGATTGGAGAACTGGCTTTAAGTTTGTTCCAAAGACATTAGACTTATTTTTGTAGGATTTGGAAAGATTTAGCAATCATTATCTAAAGTCAAGGTTTATATTAGAGATTGGATTTTTATGTAATAAAATTAGGGCTAGTATTCTTGGCTATTTTGTGTAATTGGAGTAACATCTATAATTAAAAATTTGAAAAAGTATGGATAATTAATTGTACTAAGATTAAATAAAAATTTATAACAATCTAATAGTGTAATCAAGATTTATTTGATCTTTAATATGTGGAGATACCAGAAGTTGGCAGTTTAAGGTTATTTAGGATTTATGCAATATCTAAAGATCTATTAATCAAATTAAGATGAAGTTTGGCATAGTCTTAAGAAACTTGAAAATCAAACTACATATCAATTTTTAGATGAAGTTAACAATTGAAGAAGGAGAAATTGCTACTGGGATATCTGCATCAACTTTCAAGTTGACAACTGAGTGACATTAGTATAGGTTTTGGTTGATTTTCTACAATTTGTAAATTAGATTGGGCTGAAACTTTTTGAGCATATAGAAGACTTATATTTGCATTTGTGTGCAAAATTTTATACCAATTTGACAATCAAATTAAAAGTTATAGCTTATTAAAGTTAATTAATTAAGGTTAGGATTTTCAAAGAGAAATTTAAGTTGTTTAATTGTGATAAGTAATAAAGCAATTTGATTTTAGATATAGTTGATATTAATAAGAAGATCATTTTTAAGCACTTTGTATAGACTTAAATACTCTTATATTAAAATTAAAATCATATTCTTCTTATATGGATGAAACATATTAAAGATTCATAAGTATTTGCAAACCACAATCTCACCGTCCACAGCTAAGTACTTGGCGCATTTCCAAACAAGACAACACTTAATACAACACTGTTGAAAGTTTTGAGGATTTGTCAACCAAATTTGATTAATAACAATTCTATAATTTGATATTTATCCAACAAAAGAATAACAGGTTGGATTGGTTAGTACCTTGTTTACGAGACAAGCATTATTATGGTTTGCTTTGTCATTTGAAAATAATATCACCAATTTTGAACAACTTTGAAGTTTTCATAGAAGCATTTGTAGAAGTATTTGGAAAATATGATAAAGCTCATTGAACAATAGCTAAGATCCAAACATTGTGACAAAAGACATACTTTGCATCAGTCTATGCATCCAATTTTAAGCAACTAGTATGTGATATCAATTAAAATGAAGAAGCCTTAATGAATCAATTCTATTAAAGATTAAGAGACGATGTGAAGGATTTGTTATTATTGCTTCTAGATCCACAATTGTTCAATGAAGCCATTAACCAAGCCGTAAAATGTGATAATTGATTATTCCAACATTGTCAAGATCGACGTTTATGGATTTCAATAAGACATTATGCAATCCAATATACTTTTATTACATTGAAAAGCATTTTGAATTCATATTCAGAAGTAAAAGATATGCAACTTAATATGGTACATTTTAAACCTCCTAATCCACAAGAAAAGAAGAATCGGATGGAAGAAGGTCTATACTTGTATTATAGCAAGGAAGGCCATAAGGTCAGCAATTGTCCAAAAAAATAAAATTAACACATCACCAAAATCAGAAGTGCAATTATTCAAGAAAACAAAGATATTCAACTACAATAGGGATTGTGCACTTAGACAGTTCAACATCACAAAACTATTTAGGTTCTTTTCTTTTTGCTCAATTTGCTTGTTGTTTTATAATTTTTTTGTATTTTGGCCCTCAGAAGCTTCAAACAATTGCCTTGTTAAATTTGGAGGCATCCACTTGTTTTTTAGTTAAGGCATTTGCTAAGCTTCATAAAATTCTTCTAATATAGAAATCCAAATCTGTTTATGTAGATATAATAGATGGACAATTCTTATCCTTTGGTAGTATCACCCATGAAACAATGCCTATAGAAGTGTCATTTAAAGATCATAGTAGCCAAATTATATTCAATATTATTAAGACTCTTTCAAATCTTATTATTCTTAGACTTTTTTAGTTAAAAAATCATAAGCCATCTATAGATTAGAGATTGTGACTTTTTATGAAATTTTCTTGTAGGATTTTTTATTAAAAATAATATGATCAACTAAATAAGATATAACTTTATCAATAAATATTTCAAAATAGTATAACAAATTTTAAGATATTTTTCAAAAAAAGAATATTGATATATTATTAGAACACTGGTCATATGATTGTACTATAGATCTTTAGATAGAAATGCAACCATCTTTTGGTCTAATTTATAATCTTTCTCAAAATGAGCTTTTAATATTGAAGGATTATATTGATGAAAAGCTTACAAAGAACTTCATCAAGTATTCAAAATGTCCAACAGATGCACTTATATTCTTTGTAAAGAAGAAAGATGGTTCTTTGCGTATGTGCGTTGATTATTAGAAATTAAATAAAATAATGATGAAGAATCATTGTTTACTACCAATAATCTTAGGACTTTTATAAAACCTCAACCAAGTTAAGATCTATACTAAGATAGATGTTTGTGGAGTATACAACTTGATACAAATCAAGGAGAGAGATAAATAGAAGACTACATTTTAGGCAAGATATGGATATTTTGAATATAAGATTATATCCTTTAGGTTAATAAATATACCAGCTATCTTTCAGCATTTAATGAGTGATATCTTTTGAAAGCATCTAGATAAATTTGTGGTGATTTATCTTGATGACATCTTAATCTACTAAAAAAATCTAAAAAAATATAAAAAATATATAAAATTGGTATTACAAAAGCTACAAGATGTAGGTTTGTATGCCAAATTAGAAAAATATATTTCATCAATAAAAAATAGAATTTTTAGAATATATTATAACTATTAAAGATTTGATGATGGATCGTAAGAAAATAGAAGCCATTATGCAATGGGCCTTCTTGAAAACTATAAGAGATATACAATATTTTTTAGAATTTGCTAACTTCTATCAGATCTTCATAAATAATTGTTCTCAAGTTGCTGCCCCTTTTATTCGATTGATATGTAAAGATAGGTTGGAATAGGGGCCTTAAGCAAAGAAAGTATTCCAAGACCTTAAGACGGCATTTATAATAGCTCCAATCTTGGTGCATCCAAATTTTACAAAAGCATTCTATATAGAAACCAATACTTCAGATTTTACGTTAGGGACTATACTTTCACAAATAGATACAAACAATAAAATCTATCCTAGTGTATTTTATTTTCAAAAGTTTTTAGTATCAAAATTAATTATAAAATCTATAATAAAAAATTTCTTGCTATTATAGATTCTTTTCAAGAATAACATCATTTTTTTGAAGGAACAATGTATCTTATGATTTTATACATAGATCACAAGAATCTAGAATATTTTATGTCAACTCAGATTTTTAATTGCTGCCAAGCTCTATGGAATATGTCATTATCTAAATTTAACTTTGTTATCATTTATCGATTTGGAAAGCAACATAGGTTGTTCAATGCTTTATCAAGGAGATGATATCTTATACCAAAGGCAAGAGAGGCAGCATTTGAACAATAATATGTAACTTTGTTAAAGCCGGAGCAATTTTGCATTTAAGCTACTATTACATTGGCACCTATTGATTCTCATTTCTTCAATAAGATACATGTTACAATCACTAATGATACTTTGACCCTTGATATCAAGCAATATATTCATAAAAATATTAACAAATTTAAACTTAAAAAAGACCTTCTATATTTTAAATAACATTTGTATATCTCAGAAGGACCAATACAACTTTGCGTTGTCGTGAAGTAAATACATCCATATATAGAAACCTAACTTAACTATCTTTTCTTCAAAATTTTATTAAGTTCTTTCTTTCTTCTTATCAATCTAAGTTTTTATATAGTTTAAAAAAAAATTCTCACTTTCTTTCTTTTTCTTTGGTTAAAATTTTACCTTATCTTTAATCTTAACTTTATCTTTGATCTAGCCTTGAAAATTTCTTTTATTTCTTTTATCTTTTTTCCAATCTTAGATTTTAGTAGATTCAGGGTTATATTTGTAGATATAAGGAGTTTTGACTTTGAAGTTAAATTTAGGATTTTATCAAAGATAAATAATAGATTTGGATGTCAATAGTCGGCTACCATTAATAGTGCTGACTTGGAGGATTAGATTTGGGGTTTTTATAACTTTAAACTATTAATTGTTGACTTGGCCTTTGAAGACCTTGGCTACGACTTCTTTGACGAGTTTGGAGGAGAAGAAGACGGGGTTTTTTGGCAAATCCAGGAAGGTATTGAGAGAGAGTGTCTTCTTGGCATGAGTTTAGATAGTAGAAACGCATGATTCGGAGCTTAGATGAGAGAGATATGCTTGTTTGAACTTAGACTACTAATATGACATCTACTGTCACTTTTCAGGGTATATTAGAAGTTTTAAGACAATAGCAGGAAATCAAGAAGTTGGATTAGAAACTAGACTTCAAGCTATACATTTTACATCCAAAAATTGATAGAAATGAGTTCAAAATGAGTGAGATATGGCTAGTTAAACCTAGCAAACTAAACTGGGGTTTTGAAGAAGTTAGATAAATAGAAGGGTTTGCTTTAAGCTAGAACTTAAGTTTCAAGAAGAATTTGAAGCTCATTTTTTGTGTACATATTACTTATACTATAAAGAGTCTATGTCTAAAATCTCATATCAATTGAGACTTTGATTAGGGAGTAATAGCAAATTTGTTCTCAGATGTCTAGGGTTTTGACTTTTAAAAGTATCTACTAAGGATTTGGTGATATCTAACGATCAGTAATGAATTCATAGCTCAAATTTTATGTGATGAAGATCAAAAGTATGAATTTTGTTTTTCCAAATTTTGAGCTTATTTGAATAGCTGGATCTTAAATTATGAATTTTTAAGTTTCGGGTTGAGATTTGACTTTTAAAAGTATCTGCCAAGGATTTGGTGATATCTAATGATCAGCATTGAATTCAAGGCTCAAAATTTATGTGACAAAGATCAAAGATATGAATTATGTTTTCCCAAATTTTGAGCTTATTTGAACAATTGGATCTTAAATTATGAATTTTCAAGTTTCTGATTTTGTTTTTACTTATATAATTACTTGCTAATATTTTGATGATATCTGGTGATCGGTAATGAATTCACAGTTGAGAATTTTTGTGAAGATGAATAAAGAAGTGAACTCTATACTTCCAAAATTTGAACCTATATAAACGGCTGGATTTTGATTTATAAATTTTCAAGCTTCTAGCTTGTTGATTTATTATACGCATGGTTTTGTGACTATAAAAGAAAAATTTAAGAAAGTTCGTGCATATTGGATCCAACTTGATTGTAAAGAGGGACCTTGCGTCTACCTGAAGCGGACTTTTGCCACGACAATATTTTTTAATCTTGCCATGACTTCTCAATTATAGAATATTTTGGATTTAATAAGACCTTAGAATTTATTTTCTAAGATTTTTGGCAGCTTCAAATATGGAAGGTGGTGAAAGACTTTGTATTTTCTTGTGACATTTATTGAAGGTTTAAAAATCCTTGATATTATTCTTATGATCTTTGCTTATTCTAAAATAGTCATGATCTTTTATATCAATAGATTTCATTATGGATCTATTGCCATCTAATTTATTAAATAGCATCCTTGTAGTAGTTGATCAAGTCACAAAGATGGCTCATTTCATTCCTTATAAAAAGATTGCTTCTAGTAAAGAAACGGCAAGGCTCTTTTTTGATATTATGGCCTACCAAGTAATATGTCAAGGACAAGAACTCAACGGAAGCAAATAAGTAAGTGAAAAACACTCTCAAAGAAATATAACAAAATAGAAACAAGGTAGTGTATATATTAAAAGAAACTGGAATGGCTATTGCCAAAAGACAAGACACTAGAGACTCTTGAAATCAAACTAGAAACAAGAAAGGAGTTGACAAAAGTGAAGAAGGCTTCACTCTTGTCTCTATTTATACTATCTACCTAAGAGCTAAGTGGCGATGTTCTATAGGACCTCCAACACGTATCCAATTTACAAGACACGTGTCCAAGTTGTAAGACACGTGTCGAACTTGCAGGGCAAGTTTCCTATATGTTCGCCACGTATTTAGCTTGGTCTTCAAGCTACCAACATGTGCGACATGTGGTTAACTTATTGACCAAGTTTCTAATCCAAAAGTCTACTATGGACACTTATAAAGTCAAAGCAATGTCTATGAAGTTTCTAGGAAGTTTTTCTAAAGATATTATGGAATTAACCTGCTTTTACCTTCTTTTATCTAGTTCTATCTGATCATATAGGTAACTATGTATATGTCCGTGACATTACCCCCCCTTTAAAGGACGAGTTCCACGAGGAGCGTGATTACATGTGTAGAAAGTCTAAGATGCGGCGAATAGTATTTGCCACATATTCTGATCTTCTCTTCTGCCACATATTCTAATCTTTGTTCTCTTCGAAGGTAATTGATGGGTCCTCTCAGCCATCGATAGTGTCCCATTCCAGGGCGAGAAGACCACCCTGTTATTTGATCATTGTTGTGACCTTCATAACTTCCTTCAAATATCACATCTGGAACACCGTCAGGAGTTGTTCCTATTTCCAATAAAATCACTAAACATCGAGAATCTCTTCCAAGGTCGTGATACCAAACACGTTGTATCTCGCCATCTATTCGAGGAAGAACATGTCGTTCTTGAAGATCTTCATCTCGGTTGCGTCGTCTTGAGGGTTGTGACAGTCGCAATGTCTCGTCCGGTAGGTCAGCAAATGAAGGCTCTTGAGTCAAATCCGCTGGCTGTTGATTCTCCATCTCCTTAGCGTCACAAAATACAAAGAAGCTACAAACAAGGATAGAAAGTTGAATGTTATCTTGCCTACATCTTGTTTCTTTTATAGGGAAAGTCTTCATCTTGGTTTCGATGGATGTTGTTGATGAAAGGTCTCCACCTTCCTCGCTGCATTCGCCAGATTTTTTGCTGGTTCCCATGTGCGCTCACTAATATCGTATCCGTGCCAGTGAACAAGATATTCCAACCTATTTCGGCGCCGCCTTGAATCTAAGACTTCTTCCACTTCAAATTCGTCATTATTGTTCACTTCTATAGGAGGAGGTGGCACTTGTCTTCTTTTTGGTATGTTCATTGTCTTATATATTCAAGAAGAGACACGTGGAATACAGGGTGGATCTTCATAGACTCTGGTAGGTGTAATCGATATGCAACTGGATTAATTTGTTCAAAATACGAAAAGGTCCAAGCTTACGATAGTCCAACTTGTCACAAGGTCGCGTAGTCTTGATATTGCGACGAAGTAGCCATACCTTGGGCCTACGTTGAGTTGTGGTTGTTCCTTTCGATACGCATCAGCATTTATCTTTTGTCGTTTTTGAGCTTCCTTTAATTGTGCCTTCATTGTTGTATGTAGTTCTGACAAATGATTTACCAAGTCTTTCGCCGCAGGATTGTCAACTTTCGAATAGTCAAAAGTATCAAGTCGTGGATGGTAATCATAATTGGCAAAGAAAGGTGTTTGTTGTGTAGAAGAATGTATCGTATTATTATAAGCAAACTCTGCCAATGGTAAAAGAGTTGTCCAATCATCTTGTTGGTAGTTGATGGTACATCTCAAATATTGTTCCAAGACTTGATTTACGCGCTCCGTTTGTCCATCAGTTTGAGGATGGAAAGCTGAAGATAGCTTTATATCCACCTTTAGAATCTTGAAAAGCGTTCTCCAAAATCTCGATACAAACTGAGTTCCTATCCGATATAATATCCTTAGGTAATCCATGATATAGATATTGTCAAGGAAAAGTTTAGCTGTTTCTTCGCCTGTGATAGATTTTTTACATGATATAAAATGTGCCATCTTAGTAAAACGATCTACTATCACGAATATAGAGTCATAAGAACCTGAATTTGGAAGATCCGTGATAAAATCCATAGACACAGAAGACCATGGTTGTTCTGGAATGGGTAATGGCTGAAGAAGTCCGTAGAATTACGATGGTAGAGTTTTGATCTTGAACAAACATACATGATTGACAAAATTTTGACTCCTTGGCATTGGGGGCATTTTAGTCTATAGATGTCAAGCTCCTGAGTCTTGTTGAAATGTCCTGCTTCTTGGGGAAGTGCTTGGCATGCGAAGAGCAGCATGTCGCCTTCATAATAAGGAGCATTATAAGCGCCCTTCGAAATAGAGTAGATTTTTCTTGAATTCAAACTTTGAAATATCATGAGACTTAGAAGAATTATTCTTAATTTCATGAATAAGAGGATCTGAGGACATACTTAACTGGACTTGCTTGAGAAAAGTTGAATCAGCAGTTAATATTGATTTCGTTGCCCGAAGATGAAATTGCTCCGGCTTCAAGAGAGTCGTTCTTTGTTGATCAAAAGCTGCATCTCCTTCTTTTGGTGCAAGATAAGAACATCTAGAAAGTGCATCGGACAGACCTTGTTGTTTTCTTGGCCGATATGTAATAATAAACTCGAATCTTGATAGAGACATGCTGCAACGAGCCTGACGACGATTCAATACGCGTGTTGACATGAAATACTCGAGGTTCTTGTGATCCGTATATACGGTGACTGGATTGGAAGCGCCTTCTAGATAATGACGCCATTCTTGAAAAGAATCCACAATTGCGAGAAGTTCTTTATCGTGGATTTCGTAGTTGATCTCTGCTGTCGAAAATTTCTTGGAATGGAAAGCTATTGGATGGAGTTTGTCATCTGTTCCCATTTGTGACAATACTGCGCCCAAAGCAAAATCAGATGCGTCTGTTTCCATAAAGAATGCCTTGAAAAGATCAACGCGATACAAGATTGGTGAAGAAGTAAAAGCTATCTTCAAAGCTTCAAATGATGCTTCTGCTTCTTTATTCCACTCGAGCTTGTCCTTACAAGTCAAACGTGTAAGTGGGGCTGCAACTTGAGAAAAGTTCTTGATGAAGATTCGATAGTAATTGGCAAATCCTAAAAAACATTGTACATCCCTTACTGTTTTTGGAATCTTCCAATCTATGATTGTTTGGACTTTCTTAGGATCCGTGTGAGGCCATTATTAGGTATGATGTATTCATAAAGTCAACTTGAGTGTGAAAATACACACTTTTTAATCTTGTTTTTTCTACACCCGGTTTTTTAAACACAGAATTTGAAATGCTCTTTTATTCTTAGGTAGATTAAAATGTCGTCTAGATAGCAGACAACAAAATCATTTAAGAATTCACGAAAAACATCATTCATGAGATGTTGAAAAGCGGCTGGTGCATTCGTGAGTCCAAAAGGCATAACATTATATTCGAAGTGTCCATACCTTGTTCGAAATGCAGTCTTCCATTCATCTCCTTCTTTGATGCGAACCAGGTTGTATGCTCCTCGTAGATCTATTTTTGTATAGATCTTAGCTTGATTCAGTTGATGAAGAAGTTCGAAGATTAAAGGTAGTGAATACTTGTTCTTAATAGTGATCTTGTTAAGCCCTCGATAATCCACACACATTAATACGATCTTTTTCTTCGCGATTGGAGCTCATCTTTGAGAGTTTGGAATGGCGTATGAAGTTCTTGGCCACATTTTCTTCAATATACTCTTTGAGTTCTGCCAACTCATTTTGTGATAGACTGTAGATTGGTCCAAATGGAGGTTGAGATCCCTCCTTGAGATCAATTGAACAATCATATGAACGATGCTCCGGAAGGATATCGGCATTTTTCTTCTCAAAAACATCTTGATAATCTTGGTATTGGCTTGGAAAGCCACTTGAAGTGCTTTTACTATCAGAGACGGGTGTGGCATAAATAGCAAAAGTTGATCCTCCTTTTGCTTCATGCATAAAAGCTTTTGCACCTATAAGTACGGTTTTACTATACTAGACTTATAGCTTTTTACTTGGTCGACGGAAGTGTTAATAACGTTTTGAGAAAAATGAAGTCTACGAGAATTCCAATCTATCTTAGGATTATATTTTTTTAACCATGATAGACCTAAAATAACTGGATTAGACGGAGATTTAATTATGTTAAAGGTTACGTAACTATTATGACCGTCTATTGTTACTTTTATAGGGTGGGTCTCATGAGTGACATCTCCAGAAGACAATGGACGACCATCTATGACTTCTACATGTACAGGTTTAGTTTTTTGTACTAGAGGTATTTTACGACTTCTAACAAATTGTTCATCTAAAAAACATGCTGAGGCTCCTGAATCTAATAAAGCAGAGGCTTTGTGGTTTTTAGGTCCTAAATATAGTTCTATTATAAAACAAGGAGAGGATTCTGAAGAGAGGATAGGACCTTCTTTAGGAATTGTACAAGATTCCAGCTGCACGGTCCCTATTGTAGCTGGACAAATTCGTTTTCCGACATGTTGTCTCTTTTGACCGCTGTACCCCTCATTTTATAGTTGCGTTGTTTCTTTGGGCAATGTTGAGCAGTGTGCTTAGGTTCTCCACAATATAAGCATAATCCTCCCTGGCGACGACGAATCTTTTCTTGCTCAGTAAGAGGTTTGAAATGTACTGCGTCAATTTGCATGTCTTCTACTTCCGAATGTACATTTGGTGAAGATGTTGCCATTGAGTAATAACGTTGAGTTTTCCTTGTACGATTCTTGGATTGAAACTCAAAAAGTCGATTGTCACACTTTACAGCAAAATCGATTGCTTGACTCAATGTTTGAGGATCAGGTAAATTGAGCATCAATTTCTTTACTTCATATTGCAATCCATAAAGAAATTGACTGATGAGTGCAGCATCATCCCACTTGATATCGATTGCAAGTTGTCGAAATTGTGAAGCATACACTGTTACAGAGCGGTTTCTTTGTCGTAAAATTCGGATCTTGTTTGTTGCAACACGAGCTGCATCGTGTTCACCATACATAGATCGAAATTCCACCAAAAAAGCTTCCAAATTGTCTAGTATGGGATTTCGTTGTTCAAGAAAGGACGAAAACCATGATAATGCAGAACCAAAAAGTAGAGTTCCAATAAACCTGACTTGTGATCCTGGAGTTGGATAGCTTTTTGGTTGAAGTTTGATTGCCAATTGTACTTGATTGATGAACCCTCGAAACTTTGATCTCGTACCATCAAATTTCTCGGGTAAGGCAATTCTTGGTTCTCTGGCGCTTACAGGGTGTTCTACAATTGGAGAAGGAATGTGATTTGATGCAGGTGTTGAAGCAGCTCCAATCATCTCTACATCTCCACTTTCTGCTATTCTTGTTATTCCTTGTGGTGGTAGATTGAGTTGATGCATTGCAAGCATTAATTCCCTTAATTGTTCTTGCATTTGTGCCATTGTTCTTCCTTGTGGTGGTAGATTGAGTTGATGCATTGCAAGCATTAACTCTCTTAATTTTTTTTGCATTTGTGCCATTGTAGTCTTCATTTCGATAAGCTCTGCCATAATAATACTAAGAAGAAAAGAACTATGTGATATTGCTCAAGGCAAAAAAAAAAAAAGACTTGATAACAAAGAAAATGCTAAGAACAATATCAATTTAGAAGTGGATAATCCGCAACTTCTAACACGCTTATGTCTTGTCAAGAGAAAGGGGTAATCCACTCTTATTCAAGAAAAGACAAAGCTCTGATATTGTAAGTGTACTCTTGTCAATCTGTCAAGGACAAGAACTCAACGGAAGCAAATAAGTAAGTGAAAAACACTCTCAAAGAAATATAACAAAATAGAAACAAGGTAGTGTATATATTAAAAGAAACTGGAATGGCTATTGCCAAAAGACAAGACACTAGAGACTCTTGAAATCAAACTAGAAACAAGAGAGGAGTTGACAAGAGTGAAGAAGGCTTCACTCTTGTCTCTATTTATACTATCTACCTAAGAGCTAAGTGGCGACGTTCTATAGGACCTCCAACACGTATCCAATTTACAAGACACGCGTCCAAGTTGCAAGACACGTGTCGAACTTGCAGGGCAAGTTTCCTATATGTTCGCCACGTATTTAGCTTGGTCTTCAAGCTACCAACATGTACGACATGTGGCTAACTTATTGACCAAGTTTCTAATCTAAAAGTCTACTATGGACACTTATAAAGTCAAAGCAGCGTCTATGAAGTTTCTAGGAAGTTTTTCTAAAGATATTATGGAATTAACCTGCTTTTATCTTCTTTTATCTTCTTTTATCTAGTTCTATCTAATCATATAGGTAACTATGTATATATCCGTGACATAATATTATATTTGATTGAGAATCCCAACTCATACCTAAGTTTTGGAAATGTCTTTTTAAAATATTGAAGGTGGATATTAAATTTTTTTTGCTTTCCATCTTCAAATTGATACCCAAACAAAACAAGTTAACTAAGTTTTGAAGCAGTATTTACAATGCAATATCAGCTATTAACAAGGCGATTGGATTTCATATCTACATTTAGTAAAATTTATATATAATAATAATATTCATGCCTCAACTCAGCAAACACTATTTTATTCCAACTATGAAAATTATTTGAAGCTTTATCTATGAAATATGCCAAAGAATAATAATCCAACAATTGAAAGGTTTATAAAGCATCTATCGCAATACCAAACAACCTTGAATCTTTAATTGCAAGCAATTCAAGATGCTTACAAGACATCTACAAATGAATTCAGAATCAACTACCTACTTTTTATATTAGAAATAAACTATGGCTTCTTTGACGGAACATCAAAACCAAGTAGCTATGCAATAAATTGGACTATCGGAGGTTAGGACCATATTCCATCCAGAAGCACATTAATCTAGTGGCATATAGCTTGAAACTACTATCTTCTATAAAGGTACATCTAATTTTCTATGTCTCTCTTTTGAAGCCTTATAAAGAGTTGCATATTTCAAAAAGAATACCACAATCATTGCTTAGTATCAAAATCAAAAATCATAAAGAATACAAGGTCAAAAAGGTACTAGATTCATGACAAAGGTGGAGCAAATTAGAATATCTTATTTATCAGAATGGCTATGATATCAATGAGCATACATAGGAAGGAGCTAAAAATCTTGCTAATATGCCTCAAAAAGTACAAGAATTTCATTGATTCTATTTTCACAAACTCAAACGTATTTAATGATATATTTTTAGTAAAGATTGGATCTCAAGAATATTCATAAGAAGAAGAAAATTAAATTAAAATCTTGATCAGTATATAATCATTTGTTCCAAGATAATATAGAGTGGTAGAAGCAAGTTAGTCACCATATCTAATCTTTAAATATTGAGAGATTTAGGAGAACAAGATTCAGAAGGTTTACTTGCTATGTAAGCTTAAAATGAACCAGTGTAGTTTTCACAACCTTCAATTGAGCAAAGTGAAGACAATACATTTTAGTGCCAAATACAACCATAGTTAAAACCACTAGGAGCAAATACAACCATAGTTAAAGCCACTAGGATTCAAAATTTATATAAAATTTGATTAGAAAGTAAATCTAATGAAATTTATAATAATAATGTATATTTGTATAATTATTGAATGAATTTCATATTTTTGTAGTATTTTTTAAAGAAATTATTAAAAATCTAAATATAAAAAATATGTCTTATATTTTTTTAAATAGATTTTTTATATGAGAGTTTTTATATCATATTATAGATTATATCGAATTATATTGAACATATTTTTATATTATAAATTTCACAAATTCAACTTATAGAAATAGAATACACACTAAAAAAACATTCAAAAAGAATTTTAAAATGTGATAATCTTATTTTGTTTTTCCATATTGTAATCAGCAACACCCACATCATCATTTGCTTCTTTTTTTTTTTTTTTTTTTTTTTCTTTTGTTCTTTTACGTTATTTATGTATTTATTTACTTATTTGGCCATGTCAAGTGCTTCAAACATCTTTCAAGACATTCCTGAACCAGTTCTTGCTCCCGTGCCGCATTCTTCTCTGATGCTACCGACCGCTTACGTGGCAGCCACCTCAGCAGCATAATGCAATTGATCCACCTCAACTTGAGATCCATTAGCCCGAAATTGGGCGGAAACATCTGCAGCCAGCCGCGGGAAGAATTCCATCACATCAACAGGGTGCTGGAAACTGCGCCCGCGGGGCAGTGGCCTTGCTGGCATGTGCTTAGGCCCACCTGCATCGCTATACACAATGACTCCAGCATGACCTCGGTCTACCCAGCCGCGATTCCGAGCCGCCACGTCAGACAGTGTTCCCAGGAATCCCATTCCTTTGACTTATCTGCTCTGAGTCTCATGCCCAGCTGGACCTGCCTCATATCCCACGCGGATCTCATGTTGCTGTCTACAGTGCCAGGTAAAGATCCAGTTGCATCCTAGTTGCGGGAGGAAAATGAATGGGCGTCGGGAAATTTCTAATGCCCACATTAAGACTCAAACTCCGTTCCTATCTGTTAATACAAATGGGCCTTATATCCTTCGAAATTCACAATTCATTCATTAAAAATGGTCGCAAACGAAGAAGAAATTTTAATGCAATGCTTTAGTATGCTACACATGTTTTATATAAAATAACCTTTCAAGTTAAATAGGTCAGAAGCACCAGCAGAAGAAAAACAAATTGTCGTGGTCGCTCCCTTCACACGCAAAGAACAAAAACACGATATAATAACTTCGACATGAGGTGTTTAATTTACACCGATGATGTGCTTCAGAGCCTGCAAGAAGAAATAAATATAGATGAATGATAACTAGATATCCGTTCGAAAAATTCATCCAGTGGTAACTTCGGCGAAGTCGTAATTGAGCCGCCGTGAAAATTCGACCAGCCGTCATAGGTTTTTCGAGCTCGCTGGTTTCGATGATCTCTCGTCGATCTGGTCCTCGGCGCCAGTGCAATATGGCAGAATTCAGCGTAGGCCCTACAGCAGGCTGGATCCAAGGCTACCGAACGCAGGCCCAGTGGAGCTGTAGACATACCTCTGACAGTACAGGCCGTTGCCAACCATGTTGCATCGATCGGAGCAACCTCTAGAAACGCTGCTTCAGATTTCGCATGGATTCGCAGCTTTTGGACGCTGGCCACGCACAGAAAATATCAGGGGTCATCAGAGCACAAGTGGGATTGAGAAGCGATGGAGTGAGAGGCCTCGGACTCCGACCCAGCCCATCGCAATCCGCAGTCTAAACGTAGACCTACGTCCTTGAGTACTGACCCTGGTGGGTACCGTGTGAGAGTGATCATTTAAAAAGGCTTCTATTTTGTCACGTGCATAACTCTTGTGAGAATGTTATTCACGATGGTATAATTCCTACCGATTGTCGTGAAGGAAAAGGCAGCAGTGAGCTTTAAAAAAATGCGGTGAATACTTTACTTTTAAACTTGAAGGCGTTTCGGTGAGTTCGGAGCCACGAGCTTAAAATTTCGTCAACGCACCTTGTTGTGTAGGTGGGTTTGAGTCAGCTTGAATGATTGGTCGACTGTCTGACCTGATGCCCACAGTATTTCTGTTATTTGTTTTTCCCGAGTTCCTGTAGAGTGATTTAGCTCCGTTGTGCGGATTTGCTGATTCCTGTACATGCTCTTGTCTTGGATCATCTGGACATATTCTTGAGCGTTGGCTTTGCACGTAGATTTACGAGCATTCGTTGCTCTTGTTTCGGTTTCTGTATGGTAATAAGAGTAGTGTCCAAGGGTGATAAGAGTAGCCCAAGAAAAAGTAGCGTAAAGATGACAATAGCTTAAGAAAAGATACAATGTTTCAAAACATTGTGGCTTAAATTGACAAACATAAAGAAAAACCGTGAAGTATATATCACCAGCTGCATTTGAATTGGAGACTTTGTAGAATCTAAAATCATCAAATGTAGTTAGAATAATGAAAATTAAAATATAGATTTATTAAAAGACTTTTTAAAATGAGTTCCAAAAAGTTGTTTTGCAAGTTGCAACTAACTTAGTAGAGATCTTAAGCACAAGATCATAAAATAATAGTGTACAGAATCTTTGATTTTACATTGCTCTATCATTCTACAAAATTTGAAAATTAGAGGTACTTGTCACCAATTAAGTTATAATAATATATCTATCTTGTATTTATTTTAATTAGAACATATTATAAAATAAAAATATTACATAGCATTGTCATCTTCAATAGAAAAATCATTGTATATTTTTTTGGACATAAACATTAATGCTTCAAAATCAAAACAGACAAGTAAACATTGACATATGTAACAAAGTAAGAAAAACTTCTTAAAATCATAATATAATATGATCTAAAGGATTACAAATACATAAATTAATAGTTTAATGCTAATAATAAGTTATTACAATAAGAAGATTCATATTATAATTAAATAATTATAGAAGATAAAAAAGATATACAAAACAAACTAATGATTGTAGAAAGAAAGAAGAATGAGATCCAAAGTCTATATATCCAACTCCAATACTAAACAAAACCACAACTTCATATCTATAAAAAACTCCAATGAATAGAAGAAAAGAAAAGAAAAGAAAAAACTTTGAGTAACAAGTATTGAATAGATACTCTATATACAAGTATTAATAATAATATATTTAATATTTTTTATATAGATTTAAAGAATAATCAAATTATAAAGGATAAACAAAATAAGCTAATATTTTTAGGATTTATTTTTTAAATAAAGAACTAAATAAGAAAGGGTCCTCTTAATGAATTCAAAAAATCTAATAATTTGGCAAAAAAATGCAATAGGTGCATATAGAAATAAAAAAATCAGAGAAAACAAGTATAAGAGAGAGGTATTATAATAGGGTAGTAGTCACATTATTGTCAATAGAACTTGATATGATAAATATTGGACTAGTAGAAATAATCACATTATGATAATTTTTTTTTTTTTTTCTACGACAATAAAAAGAAGGATGTGTAAACATGTAAGGATTAAAAAATGATTAATTTCAAAGCCACTATAAGAAGATACATGAATCTACCAAAGATTAAAATTACTGTCTCTTTTGAAATAGTAATTAAAGTTAAATAAACCATAAATTAGATTCTCTTCTAAATTATAAAAATTAAGAAAAGAGTTGTGGAATACATTAGTTATTATGTAAGATTAGAAAGAAAAAAGGTTCAAAGATCTTACAACAATATAATGCTATAGTATCCACAAGAATTGCTTACTATTGGTATTATAATAATGACAACTAACAATTAGAATTACAATAGTTTACAGATCCTATCAAAAAAATTGGATACACCAAAAAAAATTATAATAGATAATTAAATTTTTAGATTAAGAAGAATCTGATATTTTTATCCATAAGGTTTAAAATAATTAAGTGGCTATATATATATATATATATATATATATGTGTTCTTCTAAATCCTAACTACAAAAAAATTAACATGATAATTGAAGAAGGATTAAAAAATATATATTATTTTGAGGTAGTGATAGAAGAGAATACATAATAAACATTGATTGGGCAAGTTGTTATACACATGATGTCTAAGTTGAGATCAAAGAGACAAATATCAAGACATTATTGAACTTCTAAGTTTTTTAAAAATAAAAATTTAAAACGTAAATCTAATATAATATAGTATAATTGATGTTAAATTAAATAGAATATAAGATAGATATCAATTTGTAAGAAATAGAATTCAATTAAGTGATTAATTTGACATCAAATTTAAAATTTAAATTAATTTAAATAATCTTTTATATTTTAAATACCTTATCAAATATTAGACAATTAAGATATTGAATGATAATAAAGATGATTAATTTCTTTTAGTCACTTTAATTTTTTAATCATCTATAGTAACTTGATACATGTAGACAAAGAAAACTAGAGGTGAGAGCATTAATTAAATAGAAGATACATGAAGATAAATATTCAAGTGATTTTTTTAAGATTACTAAATATATATATATTTTTAAATATTTATTTTAATTTTATAAATCATTTAGAGATTAAATAAAATTAATTAATAAAAAATAGTAAATCTTTCTATTACACTTTATTGAAATATCAATGTGAGTTTAATAAAGATTTGGACATATCTTATTTTATGATAATTATTATTAAAAAATTAATAAAACATACAAATTCTAATTGAATTAAATTATTACATATGAATTGCATATTATGACAAGATAAATGGTTACTAAAATAATACTAAAGTTATATATTGAATTATTTTATTATTTAAAATATTAAAAAAAGATATTTAGATTAAAATATATATATATATATATATATATATATATATTAGTTTTTAATATAATATAATTTGGTTATAAAAAGAATGTAAGTTGTTAGAGTTATAATAAAAAAAAGAGATATAAACAAGCTAGTATGAAAGATTGTAATGCAAAAAAACTTTCAAATGTATCAACACTTATCTAGATATTATTTTGTCAAGGACATGAATTATAAAAGAATAAAATGCTAATACACTCTCATGTTACTCAAAATAATAGAAAATCACTTAAAGATAGAATAATATTAAAATTAGAATAGCTATTGCCAAAGACAAGAAGGCTAGAAGCTCTTGAAGCAAGACTAAGAACAACAAAGATGTTGACAAGAGAGAAGAAGGTGTCACTCTTATCTTTATATATACTATCTACATAAGAGCTATGTGACGACGTTCTATAGGACCTCCAATACATGTCAAACTTGCAAGATAAGTTTTTCATATGTACGCCACATATTGAACTTGTGGAACAAGCTATCAATATGTGCAACATGTGGCTAACTTGTTAGCCAAGTTTTTAGCTTATCAATCACTTATAGCCATATATAAAGGTAAAACCGTGTCTATGAAGCTTCTAGGAA
This sequence comes from Physcomitrellopsis africana, assembly GCA_036785485.1. NCBI lineage: Eukaryota > Viridiplantae > Streptophyta > Bryopsida > Funariales > Funariaceae > Physcomitrellopsis > Physcomitrellopsis africana. The sequence continues at coordinate 51,501 of JAWRVF010000975.1, read as the reverse complement.
GCTATTCTCTAAGATATTATCAAATTAACTTACTTCTACCTATTTCTATCTATCCATAATAATTAGATAATTATTAGAATAAATCTTATGTCCATGAAATTATGCCTCATTCTAAAGATAAGTTCCACAAAGAGTGATGATTATGTATTGAAGAAGTCTAAGATGCACCAAATTGTATTTGCTACATATTTTGATCTTTGTTCCTTTTGAAGGTGGTTAATAGATTCTCTCAACTATTGATATTATTTTATATCACGGCGAGAGGACCATCCTATTATTTGATCATTGTTTAGGCCTTTATAATTTCTTTTAAAGAAAACATTTGGAACACCATTAGGAATAGTTCTTACATCTAAGAATATGACCAAACACTAGGAGTTTCTTCCAAGGTTGTGATACCAAATACATTGTATCTTGCCATCAATCCAAAGAAGAACATGTTATTTTTGAGGATCTTCATCCCTATTTTGTCGTCTTAAAGATTGCGATAGTCATAATATCTCATCCAATAAGTCAATAAACAATGCTTTTTGAATTGAATTCACTAGTTGTTGATTTTTTATCTTTTTAATAAAAATAAATTAAAAAAATAGCAAACAATGATACAAGATAGAATAAAACCTCTATTGAATCTACTTTGTTTTATAGCAAAGCTTTTCTTAACTCTTCATCTTGGTTTTGATAGATGTCATTGATAAAATGTATTGATTTTTACTGATGTATTTGCTAGATTTCTAGATGGCTTCTATGTACGTTGACTAATATTGTATCCGTAATAATATATAACATATTCCAGCTAATTTTGATATTATCTTGAATCTAAGACCTCTTCTATCTCAATTTTTTTATTATTGTCCACTTCTATACGAGACGATGGCATTTATCTTCTTTCTTATCTATCCACTATCTTGTATGACTTAAATAATAATATATGGAATATAAGATGGATCTTCATAGATTTTGATAAGTGTAATTAGTAAAAAATTGGATTAATTTATTTAAAAATTAAAAATGGATAAGCCTACAATAATTCAGCTTGTCACAAGGATGAATAGTCTTAATATTATGACAAAGTAACTATACCTTATTGCCCACATGGAATTGAGACTGTTCCTTATGAAAGATATTTACATTGGTTTTTTATTGTTCTTGAGCTTTCTTTAATTATACCTTCATTGTTGTATGTAGCTCTGACAACCAATTTGCTAAATCTTTTGCTACAAGATTATCAACTTTTAAAAAGTCAAAAGTATCAAGTCATAGATGATAATTATAATTGATAAAGAATGGATTTTATTGAATAGAAGAATATATTGAATTATTATAAGCAAACTCTACAAATGGTAAAAAAATTATCCAATCATCTTAATGATAATTGATGGTACATCTCAAATATTGCTCTAAAACTTGATTTATCTATTTTATTTATCTATTAGTTTAAAGATGAAAAGTTGAAGATATTTTTATATGGATCTTCAATATTTTAAATTTTTTTTTTTAAAACTTTGATACAAATTACGTCCCTCTATCTGATATAATATTCCTTAATAATTCACAATAATAATAGATATTATCAAAAAAAAAGTTTAGCTATTTTTTTATTTGTGATAAATTTTATACATAATATAAAATATGCCATTTTGATGAAACGATCTACAATCACAAATATAGAGTCATATGAATTTGAATTAAAAAAATCCATGATAAAATCTATAAAAATAAAAGATCAAGGTTGTTTTGGTATAAATAATAGTTGAAAAAATCAGTAAAGCTGATGACGAGGAGTTTTTAATCTTGAACAAATATTACATGATTGTACAAATTCTTTAATAGCCTTCCGCATTTGAAGCCACTAGAAATCTTTTGATATTAGCTCCAAAGTCTTATTATATTCAAAATATTATATTCCAGAGAAGTTGTATTGAGCTTCAAGAGCACGTGGTTGTACTTCACCTTTTGGAATATATAAATATCTTTTAAAATAGAGTAAATTATTCTTGAATCAAACTTGAAAGTTTTATAAGAATTAGATGAATTATTCTTAATATCATAAATAAGAGGGTCTAAAGACATACTTGATTGGATTTGTTTTTAAAAATTTTTGAATCAACAATCAATGTTGATTATATTGCTCAAAGATGAAATTGCTTAAGCTTCAAGAAGATTATTTTTTATTGATCAAAAGCTAAATCTCTTTTTTTTGGTACAAGATAAAAATATTTAGAAAGGACATCAGACAGACCTTGTTGTTTTTCTGGCTAATAAGTAATAATGAACTTGAATCTTCACAAAGACATACTCTAACAAGCTTGATGATAATTCAACATGCATGCTATTATTAAATACTTGAGATTCTTGTAATTTATATATACAATATTATATTGTGATTTGACTATCATATAAAAAAAATTATATATATATATATATATATATATATATATAATAAACAATCTATTATACAACTAAGTGAGAGCCATATTAATAGACTTTTATAGATTATAAAATATAGTTAGATTATTATTTTAAAAAGAATCTATCTAAAATAATTATTATTGAGATTTATACAACTTTTTTTTTTGGTAGTCGCTTTTGAAGTTGATTTTATATTGATAATAACTTTTATATATCTTAAGTCACTTTTGTTAGACATTAGTGATCCTTAAGATCTTATTTACTTCTTTTATTTGGTGTTTAGAATACATATTATATAAATCTTATAAAAAAAAAGATTAGAAAAAAATTTTTAGTATAAAAAGAAATATTTAGGCCATCTATGTGGATGAATGGAGATAGATGATAGAAGTTTCTATTCCTATTGGCCAAAAATCATACCTAATGGACTTTAAGGAGGTTGCCTAAGGGCTTATTAAGGATTCGGATTTGTTTTTTGAAAGGATTTGAATATCAAAGGCTAGGATCAGCAAATTTGGATTTTTGGATATGATTTTGGTACAAATTTTGTGTGATTTGGACTTTTTATGAAGGAGATATGGATGCTCAAAATTAAGGTATTGAAATTATATCTACTATCACTCTTTTGGTCATAACTCATGCATATAGAAAGCAATAGAGGATTAGCAATAAGGATTTGAAAAAGATCTTTTTTGGCTATATTTTTTATATATGGTTTGACAAAATCTAAGCCAGGATGAAGGAGATATTAGAAGTTGAAGCTAGTGCTTATAAGCTAAGGACAGTAAAAAATTCCACTTAACTAGTAGTTATATTTTGAACTATATCTTTTACAATTTCATAAATTTTTGGCTCAAAATTTTTGAAAGTGTATATGTTTATGTCAAAAGAATCTATGCAAAATTTTTGTGGCTTTAGGATTTTGAGTTTGTGAGATATGAGAAAAATATTACTTGGGTGTCTTTGAACTAGGATTTTAAGCACCTGTTAGGATTTTAAAATATCAAACAATTGGCAATGAATTTGCAATTGATTTTTTATTATGGTGAAGCTTAAGAATATTATCTACACTTTAAAGAATATTTTATAGAAACTAAATGGTTGGATCAAGAATTATTGAATTTTAAAGTTTAGAAAGAAATAAGTCTTTGCAGGTGAATAAGATATTAAAGAGTTTTGTGGCAATTTGAGCCTTTTTATAAAAATCTATTTACATACAAAAAGATTTAATAATATAATTTTTCTTTTTTAATATCATTATATAATTTGTTTTTTTTATTAAAGGCAAATCAATTATTAGAATCTTGTCAATAAATTTTAAGTAAATTCTTCATAATCAGATATCGAATATATTTTCAAATAGAAGATCACGCTATACAACAATGGTGGCTAGACTAGAAGTGCTTTCTAGATAATAATACCATTCTTAAAAAGAATCTACAATTATAAGAAGTTCTTTATCATGGATTTTATAGTTGATCTTTGTTGTTGAAAATTTCCTAGAATAAAAAAATACTCAGTGGAATTTATTATTTGTTCCCATTTATAATAATATTGCACTTAAAACAAAGTTTTATATTTTTATTTCTATCAAAAATGCCTTGAAAAAATTAATATAATATAAGATTGGTGTAGAAATAAAAATAGTCTTCAAAGCTTCAAATAATGCTTCAAAGCTTCAAACAATACTTTGATTTTTATATAGAATGGCTTAAGCAATAAATTGTTCCAAAGAATTTGCTTTTAGTATTGTTAATAACAAATCTTTGACGTTATCCTTCAATCCATAATGAAATTGATTGATAAGGGCTTTATTGTTCCACTCTACATTGCAAGTAAAATTTTTATAATTTTACAGTGTATGTTGTGGTTGACTATGATCTTTATTGTTAAGATAAGAGCTTGATCTTTGCTACTCTCTTTTGATCACTTTTTCCAAAATATAGCTGTAAATATTTCACGAAATGAATTCAAATCATAAAAAAAATTTAAATTTTTTTCCATTAAAAGTAAAAATTAAGAAAGAAGACTTCCAAGTAGAAGTGCCCATATGAATTCAACTTGAATAAATCCATTAGGATATTGGAAAGGATGCAACCTTAGATATAGCTTGACTTCTTACAAAAATTTTGATCTTATTCCATCAAACTTTTCAAGCATATTAATCTTTGCCTCTTTCACTCTTGTAGAAGCATGGCTTCTTGGATTTATTTATAAGGCTAATTTATCTTTTTTCCTCAATTGTACAACTTCTTGGTGTAGGCTCTAGACTTCTTTCATAGACATAGAAATAGTGCTTCCATGATTGGTATTAATGATTCAATAAAATTTCCACTCTAAGAATGTTGACAAGCTCTTAAAGATCTATAATAGTTGTAAATCTATTCTCACTTCTAGTAAGTATAGTATCTATGATCTTTTCTTTCATCTTAGATAGTTTAATAATTCCACAATTTAAATTAGAGGAGGGTAATCTACAACCTCTAATATCAAATAAAAATTTCTACGTAGAGGAGTGATCCACTCTCTTCTAAGAAAAAAATTAAGATTAGAAAGCAAAGAATATTAGTTTAAAAGTAGATAGTTTACAATCTTCAAATGCAACAATAAAAGTAGGATAATCCACTCACTTCATAAACACAAAACAAGAACAATAAATCTTCACTCTTATCAAACTATTAAGGATATAAATCATAAAAGAACAAAATATCAATACACTCTTGTATCACTCAAAAGAATAAAAAATCATTCAAAGATAGAATAATGTTAAAATTAGAATGACTATTGCTCAAGACAAGAAGACTAGAGACTCTTGAAACAAGACTCAAAACAAAAAAGGCATTGACTAAAGTGAAGAAGGCTTCACTCTTGTCTCTATATATACTATCTACCTAAGTGTTATATGGCAATGTTCTATAAGACCTTCAACATGTGTCTAATTTGCAAGACATGTGTCAAATTGGCAAGACAAGTTTTTCATATGTATGCCATGTATTTAATTTGTTCCACAAGCTACCAACATGTGCAATACATGGCTAACTTATTGGCCAAGTTTCTAGCTTATTAATCATCTATAACCATGTATAAAGGTGAAACCGCGTCTATGAAGCTTTTCTAAGATATTATCAAATTAACCTACTTCTACCTACTTCTATCCATCTATATTAATTAGATAATTATTGGAATAAATCTTATGTCTGTGACATATTTAAATATTAAAAAATAATTAGAATATCTTGATGTATATCACTATTAGTTCAAATATCAAATAGATATTAAATATAGATTAGATGTTTATAAAAAAATTATTGATTATTATATTTTATATATATTATCCTACTTAGACATTATTTTAGAATATAATAAAATATAACAAAATAAAATACATTGCACAAGAATAGAGGTCACAAAATAAAACCAAAGAAAGAAATAGAGTGAAGAAATTAGAACAACATAAGATGAGATATTTAAAGAAAGCTAAGAAAAAAATCCAAATTATAATAAAATACAATTGAAGAGGTAAAAATAATAATGAAGTAAAAAATAAAATTAAATGCAATAAAAAAAAAGAAAAGAAAAAAGATTATAATATCAAAGTTTGAAGGTGTCACAGACATAAGATTTATTCTAATAATTATCTAATTAATATAAAGCAATAAAATAGATAAAATAAATTGATTTGATAATATCTGATAGATAAGCTTCCTAAAAGCTTCATAGATGCGGAATCACCTTTATACATATCTATGGGTGATTGATAGGTTAGAAACTTAGTCAACAAGTTAGCCACATGGTGCACATGTTGGTAGCTTGTGGATCAAGCTAGCCATGTATCACTCATGTTGATAGCTTGTAGAATAAGACAAATACGTGGTGTACATGTGAAAAACTTGTCATGCATGTTTGACACGTGTCTTGCGAATTAGACACGTGTAAGAAGTCCTATAGAATATCACCATGTAGCTCTTAGATAGATAGTATAAATAGAGACAAGAGTGAAGCCTTCTTCACTCTTGTCAACTCCTTTCTTGCTTCTAGTCCAGTTTCAAGAGTCTATAGTTTTCTTGTCTTGTGGCAATAGTCATTCTAATTTATTTTAATATACATACTTCCTTACTTCTATTTTGTTATACTTCTTAATAGAAGCTTCATATATTTATTTGCTTTCATCAAATTCTTGTCCTTGACAGATTGACAAGAGTATACATACAATATTAGAGCTTTGTCTTTTCTTAATTAAGAGTGGATTATCCTTTTTTCTTGATAAAATATAATCATATTTGAAGTTATAAAGTATCCACTTCTAAATTGATATTGTTTCTAGAATTTTTTTCTTTTGAGTGTGTTATTTTGTATTTCTTGGAGTGAGAGTAGATACCTTCCTTCCTATTATATTATCATGGCAGAGCTTACAAAAATAAAGAGTGCAATGGCACAAATGTAAGAGCAAATGAGAGAGCTAATGCTTACAATGCATCAACTCAGTTTACTACTACAAGGAGCAACAAGCTTAGTAGGAAGTGAAGATATAGAGATGGTTGGAGCTACGTCAATATTTATACCAAACCATACTACCTCACCTATGATGGAGTACCATTCAAATATTAGAGAATTAAAAATTAGTTTGCCTGAGAAGTTTAATGGTACAAGATCTAAGTATTAAAGATTTGTCAATCAGGTACAATTGGTGATTGAACTTCAACCTCAAAGTTATCCTATGCAAGGATCTCAAGTTAGATTTATTTGAACGTTACTTTGAGGTTTTGCTTTATCATAGTTTTCATCTTTTTTTGAACAATGTGATCCAATATTGGATAATTTGGAGGCATTTTTAGCAAAATTTTAATCTGTGTATGGAGAACATGATGCAATCCGTGTTGCAACTAACAAGATTTGCATCCTACGACAAGGCAATCAATCAGTGTTGTTATATAGTTCACAATTTTGACAACTAGCAACTGATATCAAGTGGGATGATGTTGCACTCATCAACCAATTTTTCTACAAATTATAATATGAGATAAAAAAATTAATGCTCAATTTATCCGATCCTAAGACATTAAGTCAAGCAATTGATTTTGCTATGAAATGTGACAATTGATTTTTTGAATTTTGATCAAAGAATCGTACAAGAGAGCCTCAATGTTATTATTCAATGACAACATCAACGTTCTCATAAAACGTATATTTGGAAGTAAAAGACATGCAAATTGATGCGATATGTTTTAAACCTCTTACTGAACAAAAAAAGATTTGGCATTGTCAAAGAAGATTATGTTTATATTGTACAGAATCTAAACACATTGCTCTACATTATCCAAAGAAACAACACAACTACAAAATGAGAAGTACGATTGTCGAAAAAGACAACATGTCGAAAAATAAATTTGTCCAATTACAATAGGGACCATGCAGCTGGAATCTTATACAATTCCTAGTGAAGGTCTTATTCTCTCCTCAAAATCCTCTTTTTATTTTATAATAGATGTATATTTAGGACCAAAAAACTATAGAGTCTCTATCTTATTAGATTCAAGAGCTTTAGCATGCTTTTTAGATGAACAATTTATTAAAAATTATAAAATATCTTTAGTATAGAAAATTAAACTTGTATATGTAGAAGTCATAGATTGCTATCCATTGTCTTTTGAAGATATCACTCATAAAATCCGTCCTATAAAAATAACAATAGGTGATTATAATAGCTACGTAATCTTTAACATAATTAAATCTTCATATAATATAGTTATTTTAGATTTATCATAGTTAGAAAAATATAATCTTTAAATAGATTAGAATTCTCGTAGACTTGATTTTTTTCAAAACATTATTAAATATCCTACTGACCAAATGAAAAGCTATAAGTCTAATATAGTAAAATCTATACTTATAGGTACAAAAGCTTTTATATACACAGCAAAAAAAAGATCAACTTTTGCTATTTATGCGACACCCGTTTCTGATGGAGGAAAGACTTTAAGTGGCATTCCAAGCCAATATCTGGATTATCAAGACGTTTATGAGAAAAAAAATGCAAATATTCTTCCAAAGCATTGTTTGTATGATTGTTCAATTGATCTCAAAGAAGGAGCTTAGCCTCCATTTGGATCAATCTACAGCTTATCACAAAATGAGCTAGTTGAACTCAAAGAATACATTGATGAAAATTTAGCAAAGAATTTTATATCTCATTCGAAATCTCCAACAAGAACTCCTATCTTATTTGTAAAGAAAAAAGATGGATCACTACGGATGTGTGTAGATTATTAAGGGCTCAATAAGATTACTATCAAGAATAAATATCCTCTACTATTAATATCTAGACTTCTGGATCAATTGAATCAAGCTAAGATCTATACAAAAATATATCTACGAGGAGTGTACAATCTGGTCTGTATCAAAGAAGGAGATGAATAGAAGATTGTTTTTCGAACAAGGTATAGACATTTTGAATATAATGTTATACCTTTTGGACTCACGAATACACCAACTGTTTTTTAACATCTCATGAATGATATTTTTTGTGAATTTTTTGATGATTTTGTTGTCTATTACTTAGACGATATTTTAATCTATTCTAAGGATGTAAAAGAACATGAATTATATGTTCGTTGTATATTACAAAAACTTAGAGATATCAGATTATATGCCAAGATGGAAAAGTATATATTTCACGCTATTTAAGTTGATTTCTTAGGATACATCATTTTGAATGATGGTCTTATGATGGATCCTAAGAAAGTCCAGACAATCATAGATTGGAAGATTACAAGAACAGTAAGGGACAAGCAATGCTTTTTGAAATTTGTCAATTAATACCGAATCTTTATCAAGAACTTTTTTCAAGTTGTAGCTCCATTTACATGTCTAACTTGTAAAGACAAACTCGAGTGGAATAAAGAAGCAGAAGTATTGTTTGAAGCATTGAAAATATTTTTTACTTCTGCACCAATCTTATATTGCGTCAACTTCTCTAAGGTATTTTTTATGGAAACAAATGCATCAGACTTTGCTTTGGGTGCAGTATTGTCACAAATAGGAACAGATAACAAACTCCATTTAGTAGCTTTCTATTCTAAGAAATTTTTAGGAACACAGATCAATTATAAAATCCACAATAAAAAACTTCTTGTAATTATGGATTCTTTTCAAGAATGGCGCCACTATTTAGAAGGCGTTTCTAGTCTAGTCACTATATATACAGATCATAAGAATCTCGAGTATTTCATATCAGCATGCGTATTAAATTGTCGTCAAGTTTGTTGGAGTATGTCTTTGTCAAGATTTGAGTTCATCATCACTTATCGACCAAGAAAACAAGGTTTGTCTGATGTTCTTTTTAGATGATCTTATCTTACACCAAAAGAAAGAGATACAACTTTTGATCAATAAAGAATGATCCTCCTGAAATCGGAGCAATTTTATATTTGAGTAATGAAATCAACATTGATTGTTGATTTAACGTTTCTCAAGCAAATCCAGTTAAGTATGCCCTCAGATCCTCTTGTTCATGATATTAAGAAAAATTCTTCTAAATCTCATGATATCTCAAAGTTCAAGTTCAAGGACAACTTATTTTATATTGAAGGATGTTTATACGTTCCAAAAGATAAAGCACAATTATATACTCTTGAAGCTTGTCACAACTTTCCTGCATGTGGATATTTCGGATATAATAAGACCTTAGAGCTAATTTCAAGAGATTTTTGGTGGCCCCAAATGTGAAAGGCTATTAAAGAATTTGTGCAGTCGTGTGATGTTTGTTTAAGATTGAAAACTCCTCGTCATCGACCTTACAGAGTTCTCCAACCATTACCTATACCAAAACAACCTTGGTCTTTTATTTCTATAGATTTCATCATGGATTTTTCAAATTTAAGTTCATATGATTCTATATTCATGATCATAGATCGTTTCATCAAGATGGCACATTTTATATTATGTACAAAATCTATCATAGGTGAAGAAATAGCTAAATTTTTCCTTGACAACATCTATTATTATTATGGATTATCAAGGGATATTATATCAAATAGAGGGATACAATTTGTGTCAAGATTTTGGAGAACGCTTTTTAAGATTTTAAAGGTGGATATAAAGCTATCTTGAGCTTTCCATCCTCAAATTGATGCACAAACAGAGTGTGTAAATCAAGTCTTGAAGCAATATTTGAGGTGTATTATCAACTACCAACAAGATGATTAGATAACTCTCTTACTATTGGCAAATTTTGCTTATAATAATATGATATATTTTTCTATGCAACAAACATCTTTCTTTGCCAATTATGGTTACCATCCACGACTTGATACTTTTGATTTTTCAAAAGTTGATAATCTAACAACAAAAGATTTGGCAAATTGTTTGTTAGAGCTACATGCAATAATGAAGGTATAATTAAAAGAAGCTCAAGAACGACAAAAAATAAATATAGATGCATATCGCAAAGAACAACCACAATTTAGCGTGGGGGACAAGATATGGTTACTTTGTTGTAATATCAAGACTACTGGTCCTTGTGATAAGTTGGATTATAGTAGGCTTAGACTTTTTCTTATTTCTAAACAAATCAATCCAGTTGCATATCAATTATATTTGTTGGAGTCCATGAAGATCCATCTTGTATTCCACGTATCTCTTCTTGAACCATACAAGATAGTGAATATACCAAGAAGAAGATAAGTGCCACCTCCTGCTATAGATGTGCACAATAATGAAGAATTTGAAGTGGAAAAAGTCTTAGATTCGAGGCAGCACTGAAATAGGTTGGAATATCTTCTTTATTAGTGCAGATATGATATTAGTGAACGCACATAACAACTAGCAAAGAATCTTGTAAATGCAGCAAGAAAAGTAGAGGCTTTTCATCAACAACATCCATCAAAATCAAAATGAGGACCTTTTTTATAAAAGAAACACAATCTAGACAAGATAACATTTTACTTTCTATTCTTGTTTATAGCTTTTTTATATTTGTGACGTTAAGGAGATGGAGAACCAACAACTAGCCGATTCAACTCAAGAACCTTTGTTTGCTGATTTACGGAACGAGACTTTATGACTATCACAACCTTCAAGAAGACGGTGTCGTGTTACAGCATGTTTATATAGTGAAAGGTATAGATAAGAGTAATTTATATTTAATACTTGATTATCTTAAATCAATAGGAACTTAAGATACTTAAGAAAAGGATTATGGAAGCCTCTTAGATTTTTTTCTTGTTTTAATAGCTAACAAATAAAAATTAGTTGTTAAAGTTTTCTTCTAGGCTATACAAACTCTTTTACTGATTTTGAAAAGCCATAAGTTAATTAGAATAGGATAGAAAAGAAAAATAGTTATTATGGTTGATACTAGGATTAAGTTGAAAATAGGATTTAACTTAAAAATCCTTAAAATTAGTTGAATTGATACCCAAAGAAAGACCGAGTATGAGACAGGGTCGAAATCAGACCTCTAGGGACAAAAATGACCGCCAAAGGCAAGAGACAGGGATATTCAAAGATCGACGATTAAGGTTGGATAGCTAGCTTGAAAGGAGTTCCAAGGGTGTTTAGCTTAAGACAATAGGATTTTGGAAGACTTAGCAATTGCTATTCAAAGTCAAGGTTTGTATTAGTGATTTGGATTTTTATATAAGACAATGATGGCTTACATTGTTGAATGATTTGTAAAATCTGTGAAGCATCTATAATTGAAAATTTGATATTATGTGGATTGTTGGATGTGCTAAGTATATACTAAAATTTGTGTTAATCTAGCAATGCAATCAGGAGATATTTGAGTTTTGATACAAAGGGTTGTCAAAAGTTGACAATTTAGGGTTGGATAGGGTTTTTGTGATAACTAAAGATTCACTAATTGGATCAATATAATTTTTGGTATGCTGATAGAAGACTTGTAGATTGAGCTTCACACCAAGTTTGAGTTGAAGTTAACGGTGAAAGAGGGAGAAATCAGCACTAGAGTTTCTGCATCAATCTTCAAGTTGGCGGCCGAGTGTCATTAATGCGCTTTTTGGACATTTTCTTGCAATCTGTTAGTTGGGTTGGGCTAAATTTTTTTGAGCCTGTAAAAGGCTTATATCAGCATGTGTGTGCAAAATTTCATACTAAGTGGACAGTTCAATTAAAAATTATAGCTTGTCAAAGCTCACTAATTAGGATTAGGGCTTATAAACAAAAATAAAAATTGCTAAATTATAAAGGAAACGAGGTAATTGGGGTATATGTAAGGTTGATTTTACTAAGAGGAGTATTTTTTAAACACTTTTAAATTGAAGCTCGAATTATATTCCTTATATATGAGTGAAACCTATTAGAGTTTCTTGAGTATTTGCAAACAGTACTTTACCTTCTATAACCAAGTGCCCGGTGCATTTCCAAACGAGACAACATGTAATACGACAACGGAATAGAGATGAGGACCCTCAAGAACAACATGTCCTTCTTTGGATTGATGGCAAAATACAACGTGTTTGATATCACGACTTTGGAAGAGACTCTTGATGTTTGGTGATACTTTTAGAGGTAGGAACTACTCTTGATGGTGTTTTTAGTATTTTCTTTGAAGGCAATTATGAAGGCCTCAACAATGATCAAATAATAGGATGGTCCTCTCGCCTTAGTATGGGACATTATCGATAGCTGAAAGGACCTATCAACTACCTTTGAAAAGAACAAAGATTAGAGTATGTGGCAAGCACAATTTGACGTATTTTAGACTTCCTCAATATGTAATCACCACTCCTTGTGGAACTTGTCCTTACAAAGGGGGATAATATTATGGATATAAGGTTTATTCCAATAATTATTTAATTAATATAGATCAATAGAAGTAGATAAAACAAGTTGATTTAATAATATATGATAGAGAAGCTTCCTAAAAGCTTCGTAGATGTGGAATCACCTTTATATATATCTATAGGTGATTGGTAGGTTAGAAACTTAATCAATAAGTTAGCCACATGGTGCACATATTGGTAACTTGTGGAACAAGCTAGCCATGTATTGCACATGTTAATAGCTTGCGGAATAAGCCAAATACGTGATGCACATGTGAGAAACTTATCGTGCAAGTTTGACACATGTCTTGCAAATTAGACACGTGTTGGAGGTCCTATAGAATACCACCATGTAGCTCTTAGATAGATAGTATAAATAGAGATAAGAATAAAGCCTTCTTCACTCGTGTCAATTCCTTTCTTGCTTCTAGTCCAGTTTCAAGAGTCTATAGTTTTCTTGTCTTGTGGCAAAAGCCATTCTAGTTTCTTTTAATATACATACTTCCTTACTTCTATTTTGTTATACTTCTTAATAGAAGCTTCATATATTTATTTGCTTTCATCGAGTTCTTATCTTTGACAGAGGGTGGGACATATCATTATAATTTAAATGTAGATTTGGAACATCATTAAAGAGAATCAAGGATGTGTATATTAAGAAATATATATATATATATATATATATATAATAAAATTAGTAAATAATAATAAATATAGATTTTTTTTTATAAAAAAAAAATTATAAGAAGAGATTGAAGGACAGTTTGAATAGAAGAGTAAATCATTGTAAGTAGCATAAGTAGGATTTTGTATGAGTGAACAAATGCATTGCAAGTTACAAAGTTATAAAATCAATAATTATAAAAATAAAATAATAATAATAATAATATTAGGAAATTTAAATTTGATAATAGGATAATAAAAAAATGAATAAATATTGAGGGAGAAGGAAAGAAAAAATTCAAACACATTGAGATTAGAAAAAAATTTAAATTAATGAAAATATATATAAAATATTAAAAAATAAAAAATAAAAAATTAATAATTAAATATTATTAAAAGAAATATAGTCCTTCTATAGAAAGACAATGATATGTGACCTTATCTAATAATTGACATTCCATTATTCTATTAAATATATTATAATAAAATATTAGCCAAGATTTTGTAAAAATATTTACAAGCATTATATATGGAAGTAATTTATTTAGATCAAAATATTTTTATATTCTTAAGATTCATATTAGATAATATTTTAATACCTCCAAAAATTATACAATAAGCTAAAATAACTAAATAATTTTTTTATTATTAAAATTAGACTTTTTAAAGATATATGATAATATTTAATAAAAATTTATATTTGATGCCATAAACAAAGTAAAATTCTCATATCAATTTGTATAATTTTATATAATTTATACTATATATACAAATCGATATATGAATTGTACTTTTTTATGAAATTCTATACTTTTGTCAATTTTTTATGAAAAATTGATAAAAATATTAAATATAATAATAAAAAATTGACAAAAATAGTTGGATTATTCTTATCTATTTTTTATTACTCTTTCTTCTTTTCTTAGACTATTTTTATTAGACTATTTTTTTTTGGATCCATAATTTGAACTAAATTTTTTGAACTTATTTAAATTCTTTATTAATTTAAAATATTTATCTTTTCTGATGCACAATTTATAATAGATTTTTTGGTGATTTCCAATTATGGCTCTTATTACAATTGCATGTTAAATCTATAAAAGAAATGGAATAAAATATTGATGCATAATAATAAATTCAATTCTATTTTTGCTATTATAAAGAACCTATTTGGTTATTATAAAAAAAGATATCATTGAAGTGTTTCAAACAATTGAGGCAGAAAAAATTTCTACAAAGAAGAATAATAAAGAACATTTTAGGATTAATTATCCATACTGTCATTTGAACAATTATATATATATATATATATATATATATAAAACTATTTAATCTATCTATAAAAGCCATGAAAATTGGATAAATTAAAAAAGTTCTAGAACACATTTATCTTTTAAAAAAAATGGTAAGGTTGAAGAGCTTGAAGTAGGTTTGGGTACTTTCCTTCACAAGACTCCCAAATGGATCACAACTAGTTCACCACAGCACACGTAGACTTTTTGACATAAACAATCCATAACTCACTTTCCCTCCCATAAGAACTTGCGACTCTAAAAGCATTTATTGAAGACTAGTGATAACAACCAACGACAAGGAGAGGGCAAGAGCGTTAGCAGCATATGTATAGAACTCTAAGCTGAAAGCACGCATCTGATGGGACAACCTTCTGCTTGTAGAAGTTTCAAAGGAAGGCAGTGGACAGTGTAGAGGCCCATCTCCACTTCGTCTAGGTTTAGACCTTCCACTATCACAAGCTTCTGCACAAAGTTTGTAGAATAGACCACATGTTAACAAAACCCACTCTTTTTGTTGAATTCTTAAATTCAATCACCTCGAACCTAAGAAGATGCAGGCCAACAGATTGATCGATGATACAAGTGTACTCCAAGAAAATATGAATGCACCTTTCCTAAGAGAACCCGGTGTGCAGCAACAAGGTCTACGTATGCTGCAACGGAGAGGTAATCGATTCCTGCACAGAAAAACCGCACGTATCATTCACATAATGCCAAGTAACGATGCATTACGATACATTACGAGCAAAACCATCCCATTCTTACCAATAAACTTGACATTAGTGTGGTTTACAAGCCACTCGGCGCCATCGGTGGTGAAACCCACGTAAGAAGAGTCCCATTCTATATTCCACATCAATCTCCTGTATGACAGTCGAGCTGTTTCATTAGCTGAGTATCCGCTATAGCTGTTAACGAGGCAAGGACTGTCTAACTTTTGAATGAAAAATTCCTACAAGCACATGCAGCTTGTTTCAAAGCATGAAGTATCACAGAGCCTGGCTGCATAAATTGTCTGAGGAGTGTAAGGAATAGTGTGTTGTCCAATGTCAGGATTACTAACGAATCTCATGAAGACTTGACACAAGTAAACAACTTTGTTTTGTCGATTCTCTCTTTACCTGTCACTGTTCAGTGTCCTGAAAATGACGCGCTCAACACCTGAGGGTATATGAAGACTCTGCAATGCCTGAGCTGCATATTGTTCGGTAGAAGTTAATTGGAGCAAATTAGGTCTATATCCTAAAATCCTTCATAATCGCATGTCATTGCTATCAATTTAAAATTCTCGTCACCTTAGAAGCCATCATCCAACGAACGGAAAATTGGGGGCCTTAAAAAAAACAAATTATAGTAGGATGAGAACCTGTCAAGTTAGAATCCCGTGGTGCATCAATCAAGAGCACAGGACCTGCGCACAGAACAACCACCGACTTTAGCAAGAAGCACGTGTTAACAGAAAATGCTCGCTAATCATTTCGCTACGGAATTCCAAAGTGGAAACTAAAAGTTGTACAGGTTTTAAGCATTTGGGTTCGAATCCAACGTTTTGTAACGAAGGCCTCACTAGCTCCGCAACCTGTCTAGCAGCAACAGCACACTCAACGTTCGCAATTACCTCACGAACAAGGAGATGGCATTCCTGACGCCGTGACGACCTAATTCCTTCCACATGATGCGCAATTTGCGACCGACAAGCAATCACGAAATGAATTAACTTACCAATAAGGGTGTCTAGGTCTAGGGACGCCACATCCAACCCTGCCTCGTAATGCTCCTGCACGTAATGCCCAGGAGCATCCACATGAGTGCCCGAATGCACTTCCTCAAATTTCAGCTCAGAGACATTGGCGAAGTCGCCTTCGGCCAAACTGGACACCAAGCTTGTCAAAACCCCCAACCCAGCCTTGGATTGCCATTTCGGCAAGTCTGCCCGATACGAATGCGTGATGTCGATAACCCTCCGAGTCGAAGCTCCTCCAACTTCCCCACCCGGAGCTTTGCACATCCCTGGACCATGGTGACTCATCTCAATTCCCTGCGCCGAAATTGCCACTTGGGTGCCCAGCAGCGCTGCAATTACCACCACCACAAGTGGAAACGCCATGGCCTCGAAGGGCAAATCCAATCAGTTCAACTCAATCCAATCCAACCCAACCCACAACGCTCGATTCCTCCTGGAACCTCCCACCTCCGAAGCCTGCAATCCCCACTCTTGCAACTCTATCTCCAAACTCCTTCGGAGCCTATACCTCGAGAGTTTCACAACGTGCAAACACCTGGGAATTTTTTACCTACTTCAACATCGCAACACGGGGCTAGTGCAAAAAGGTCAGTGCAGTCAAGGTAACACCAACAAGCATCCTTCTCCTCTGTTCTGTTCTGTTCTGTCTTTGAGGGAAGTCCAGCATGAAAAAATTTCACTTTTTTCCAGGAAAAGTAGCCCAAGCAAATATTTTTATTCGCTTTCTTCGCTGCTTATTGCGAGACTTTGCTCACGCTTTGTTCTCACACGTAGGAATGCTTCTGCAAGATTTTTCGGTGGATTTGGCGCGGGGCAGCTGAAGAATGAATTTGTGCATGCACATGTGTGTATTTATTTAATTAAATGTGTATATATATATATATATATATATATATATAAAGAAAGAAAGGAGGAGACTCTACATCGAAATGTTGCTGATGTTCTAGCTTACGACGGAGAAATTACACGATCATTCTCATGATTTAAATCAATGGAATGAACGTTGGAATCCTGCTAATATCATGAAGCTGTTGAAAATTGGGGCGTAGAAAGAGCAGAATAGCCCGAACAAAATTGCTCAGAAAATCCTAGATAGACAGAAAATTCTGGAAAGACTGTGAACATGATATGACACATATAATAGCTGTAAAATGCACATAATTAAATAAATAAACAAATAATTGTGAAGGAAGAGGTAAATTCTTTGACCTGTATATTTATGAGAATATTTATGAATGCAAAAGGAAGAGGTGGAGGCTTGCTGTTTAGGGTCTATTAGACATAGTTTGAGACATGGCCATGTTTAGATGAGAATGTTTGTATTCTCCTATGGTTTCTATTATGGTGCTATCTGATTGGCTTCTCAATTCTTTATTTAATTTTCACACATCCATTCTCTAATGTCATGTATTGTGATTTGAATATTAATAAATAATTAAATTAATATTATTATCAATATATTTATTTTTATATTGATTTTTTTTTGTATATCCATTGTTATTATAAAAAAAAATTATTATTAAAGATTATATCTTTTGATTTTCTTGTATAATTTATATGATATATTTGTGAAACCACTAGGTAGATACCTCCCTTTTATTGTGTGGATACTTCTTTTTTATTATGTGGATACTTCTTTGTGCTACACTAATAATACACTACTACTAAAAATTTTTTAACAAGTTAAATACTAATGAGGTTGAAAGGTATAAAAATAATAATAAAAAATAACAACAGTCCATAATATAGAGAACATTAGCAATACAAAAGCTAATCAATATGCAAATAAATAATAAAAGGGGAGTGTCTATCTAGTAGAACCACTACATGGACACCCTCCTTTATTTATTTGCTTTCTTTAGCTTTTGTATTATTGATGTTCTTGTGTTGTGGATTATTTTTATTTTTTATTATTATTTTTATACCTTTCAATCTTATTAATATCTAACTTATTAAAAAACTTCTAATAATGGTATATTATTGATGTGATATTGGAAGAATATCTATATAATAAAAAAGAAGTATTCACATAATAATTTTTTATATTTATAGATAAAATTATTTTAATTAATGCTTATATTTTTAATTATGTTTATTTTATATCATATAATATATTTAAAATTCTTTTATATAAATGCATGAGACCAAATTTATACATTCTATCAATAACTTATAAAATTGCTTGTTGACTTGTAATTTTTAGTCATAGCCCTTATGTGATATTTTATAATCTTATTTTTATTAAAGATTTAGTTGTTATGGTATATGGTATCAAGTACCAGGCCATGTCAGATTAGTATTATAGTGGATTAGTTTAAGTTTTATTAGTCTATTTTGTGTTTTTGGATTTTTCATCTATTTTACCATTTTTCATCTAATAAATCATTTTATCCACCTATGATTTAAAGATATAGTAGAAAAACTCTTCTTGACTTGACATTTTTGTCAAGTCAAATTTTATGAGTATTTTGGAAAGCTTGTTGTTGTTAGTTTTGCTTAGAAATGGTAGTTTAATCATTTAGTAAAGCTTGATACTTTTTACATATATATGCACTATTTGATTCTCCCATGGTGGAATAAGAGATGATTGATTTGTGTTATGATTGCTTATTTATTACTTGATTAGAATATCATCTTTTTATTTTTGGAATTTAAAATTACTCAAAAGTAAGGATATTTGTAGTTTTTCAAGGTGTTTAGCATTTAGACAAATCTATGAGATAAATCTATGAGACAAATGTCTTAAGAATTAGTATTATAGTGCAAGAATTTGAATTAGGAGAGATTGTGTATAAGAGATATATACTATTATATGGCATGATTTTTAATCTGCATATGCATTGGATACTTAATTGTAGAAAATTTATCTTTAATTTATTGACCAAGATCTAATAAGTAATTTGTTATTAATAAGAAAGACAAATAAATACAATAATATTAAAAAAAAATATTATATTTAATAAGAACCTTTTATATTTAAATATGTTTATACATAAGATATTTTATGGCATTTAGAAAATCCTCAATACTCTTTTTTATGCCAAATCAAAACTAATTAATTTTAGATACATTAGATTTTTAATATCTTCAAAGAAAATCCATAATTTCCTTTTAAAAATTCATCTTTATATAATTTTTTTATTATAGCTCTATATATCTATCTTTTCAATCTCCATAAAATCTTGGCTCCTAAAAACCACTTTTAGTTTGTACAAAATGCTTGAACTATAACAAAACTCTTCAGTATCTTATTTACCTGCAACTAATTTTTTTTTTCATAAATTGTAGGATCTAATATCTCTTGATCCAATTATTTGATTTTTATCAAATTTCTTGGAAGTATAGCTTATATCTTTAAATTTTATTACACGAAAAATTAGTTAAATTTTTACTTTTAATTGTCTAATATCTCAAAAATCATAATAAGTGCTTGAATTCCTAATTTATAGACATTTGAGCATTATTTTCTTCATATTTCAAAAACCTAAAATCCGAATTCTACAAAAATTTGTATATAGCTTTTTAACATGATAATATATTTTTTAAAAATTTTTAAATCAAAACTTTGTCAAATTTCTTGAGATATAGTTCAAAATATAACTATTAATTAAGCAAGTTACTTATTGCATTTAAATTGCAAGTATTGATTTCAACTCCCAATATCTCTTTTATTCTAATTTAGAATCTATTAAATTATATATATGAAATATAGTCAAGAAAGTGCTCTCTTCAATTCTAATCATTAATCTTTTATTGCTTTATGTACGCATGAATTATGCCCAAAAGAGTGTTAGTAGATAGAAAATCAACACCTTAACTTTGAGCACCTATATCTTCTTCACAAAAATTCCAAAATTATAGTCAAAAATTAAAACTTGTTGATCTTAATCTTTCATGTTCAAATAATCTCAAAAGAATAATCCTAATCTACAATATGGCCTTAGATAGATTCCATGAAGTCCATTAGATATGACTTTTGGCAAATAGGAATAGAGATTTTTATCATCTATTTCCATTCATCCATATAGATGGCCTAACTATTCTTTTTGATACTAAAATTCCTTTCTAATTCTTTGTTTTAATAAAATTTATATAATATGTACTTTAAATACTAAATAAAAAAAATATAATAAGATTTTAAGGATCACTAATGTTTAACAAAGATGATTCAAAATATATAAAAGTTATTACCAATATAAAATCAACCTCAAAAGTCACTATATATATATATATATATATATATATATATATATATATATATATATATATATATATAAAAGAGATTGTACAAATATCAATAATATTTCTTTCAAAATAAAAATCTAATTATATTTTATAATTAACTAAAATCTGCTAATATGGCTCTCATCTAATTATATAATAAATTATATATTAAATATATATGTACATTATTTTCACATAGTAGTCAAACCACAACATGATAATATCTTAGAATTTGGTGGTACCAAATTGCGATAGTCATGCAACTATTGATTGATAGTATTGATCATTGGACGGCAATGTTGAGACTAGATGACAGTGTCATATTATGTAAAAATTAGCTTGGAAATGCTCTAGGCATCTTGTTGTGGAAGGATTTGATCTTACCTTGAAGTTGGATTTATAATCCAAAAAAATCTATAAGGTGTTTAGAAACACCTTTTTAGCAATCTTAAATAATTAAAGTAAGGTTTTAATTATTCTAAGTACATAATATCAACTTTAGAAAAATCCTAAATATATCTCATCACACTTTAATTAATTCCAAATAAACCTTAAATAATCTTTAATTATCTTAATTAAATCTTATAAAAATCCTAACCAATTCAAAAAAATCTTAAAAAAATCCTAACTAACCTTAAAGAAATCATAAAGAAATTCTAAAAAAATCCTAACAAAATCCTAGCAATCTTAATTTAATCCTAATCAAATCCTAAATAAATTCTAATAATTCTTAATTATATTCTAATCAAATTTTAATAAATTTTAATCAAGTCTTAATCAAATCTTAATCAAATCTTAACCAAAGCCTAATAAAAATTTAATCAAATTTTAATCAAATCTTAATAAATCTTAATAAAATCCTAATAAAATTTTAATCAAATCTTAATAAATCTTAATAAAATCCTAATAAAATTTTAGTCAAATTCTAATTAGATTCTAATCAAATCTTGTATAAACTCTAATCAAATCCTAAAGATACCAAAGTAAATCCTTATCAAATCCTAATCTAATGTTAAAAATATCTTAAATAAATTTTAACCAAATTCCAACTAAACACTTATAATTTTTTTTAAAATTCTAATTAAATCCAAAATTTATTTTAATAAATCTTAATAAATTTTTTAAAGATATTATAAATAAATCATAAATAAATTCTAATAAAATTCTAATCAACTCTAATCAAATCTTATATAGATTTAAAATCTTAATAATTATTAAATTAATAATTGATCTTAATTAAAAAAATTTAAACTCCTCAATCTACTTATTGATAATAAGCATATAAAATTTGAAGAGAATTAAACTTATAGATCAGGAGAAAAGCTCCTGATTTGCTTGGATATCAAGTATCCTTCTTTTCCAACTTTCATGTCAATCTTCTAACATTAATATTTCTTTTTTGTATTGCTATCATATTATGGTTTGGCTATCATGTGAAAATATTATACATATATATTTAATGTATAATTTATTACGTAGCTAAATGATAGCCATATCAGTAGATTTTTATTGATTATAAAATATAATTAGATTATTAATTTAGAAAGAATCCATTTAAAAGGGCTATTATTGAGGTCTGTACAATCTTATTTTCTTTTTGATAGTGATTTTGAGGTTGATTTTATATCAATAATAACTTCTATATATTTTGAATCATCTTTATTAGACATTGGTGATCTTTGAAATCTTGTTTTATTTCTTTTATTTAGTATTTAGAATACATGCTATATAAATCTTATCAAAAAAAAAATTAGAAAAGAATTTTTAATATAAAAAAGAATAGTTACGCCATTTATGTGGATGAATGGTGATGGATGATAGAAACCTCTATTCATATTAGCCAAAAGTTATGTCCAATAGACTTCAAGGAAGTTGCCTAAGGCCTTATTAGGAATTAGGGTTTTTTTTAAATATTTGAATATTGGAGGTTAGAATTAGCAAGTTTAGATTTTTGGTAATGATTTTGGTATAAAAATTGAGTGATTAAGAATTTTTATGAAGGAAATATAGTCATTCAAAGTTAAAGTATTGAATATGTACCTATTATCAATCTTTGGAGTATAATGTGCATGTACAGAAAGTAATAATGGATTGGTGCTTGGAGTTGGAAAGAACACTTTCTTGACTATATTTTATATACATAATATAATGAATTTTAAGCTAGGATGAAAGAGATATTAAAATTTAAAGTTAATATTTACAATCTAAAGGAGGTAAATGATCCATTTAATAAATAGTTGTGTTTTGAGCTATATTTTAAGCAATTTAACAAGTTTTTAGCTCAAATTTTTTAGAAATGTATATTTTCATATTACAAAATTATATACAAAATTTTTATAATATTAAGATTTTGGATTTTTTGAGATACAAAGAAAATAGTACTCAAATATCTATAAACTAGAATTAAGTATGTGCTAGAGTTTTAAGATATTAGACGATTAAAAAAAAATCTATAACTGAATATTTTTATGGTGAAGCTTAAGAATATAACATATACTTTAGAGAAGTTTGGCAAAAATTAAATAGTTAGATCAAGAATTATTAGATTCTAAAATTCAAGAAGAAATCAATCGTTTACAATTGAATGAGGTATTGAAGGACTTTGTTATAATTTGAGCATTTTGTGCAAACTAAAGGGATTTTTTAGGAGCCAAGACTTTATAAAGGTGAAAAAATGGATATATAGAGCTATAATAAAATTTAATATAAAAATGAGATTTTGAAAGGATATTATGGATTTTCTTAAAAATTATTAAAAATCTAACTTATCAACAATTGATTGGTTTTTATTTTATATAAAAAAGAATATTAATTTTTTTTTTTACATATCAAAAAAAAATTTGATGTACAAATATATTTAAATATAAGAGATTTTTTTATTATTATGATATTTTTAAAATAATATTATCATATTATTTGTCCTTCTTATTAAGTACAAATCACTTATTGGAGTCTTTTCAATAAGTTACAAATAAATTTTCTATAGCCAAGTATCCAATATATTCACAGGTTAAAAATCATGTGATATGATATTGCTATTGTATTGTAATTGCTTACAATATGTAAAAACCAATCAAAATATGTAATATGTTTATAAGTTCTAGTATGTGTTAAAATGGTTAATAAAATAATTTAAAAGAATTTATGCGAAAAACTTTATTTTGATTTGATTTTTCTAATTTGGTTATGGCATTTAAATTATATGAGACCTAGATGTTTAGTATGAAGCTTTGAGAGGAGATTTGGGGCCTAAAGGTTGAAATCTAAGCTACTAAAAGGTTCATTTGGAGAGATGAAAGAAAGATATGGATAGATGATGGCAAAAGATGGAAGATTTCATCTCCATTGGTCAATGGTTATGGGCTTTCAGTAGGTTCTTTGTGGCCATTTCAAGGATTTGGACAACTTCAAAGAAGACACTGTCAAGGACATACTTGTTAGAACCTTCTAGAAAATTCTAGAAATTTCTTAGAACTCTCTAGAACCTTCCAGAGCCTTGTACCATCTTTCTAGTTGGTAGAAGTTGCTTGAGAAGCTTCTTAGTTAATAGAAGTTGCTTGAGAAGCTCCCTAGTTGGTGAAAGCTGCTTGAGAAGCTTCCTAGTTGGTGGAAGTTGCTTGAGAAGCTCCCTAGTTGGTGGAAGCTGCTTGAAAAGCTTCCTAGATAGGAGTATATATTGGAGTCGAGGCTAAAGAGTTCTTCAGTCTCGACAACACATTTCTTGGAGCTCTAGCTCACCTCTCTGGTGTTGTTTTTTGTACTCATCTGATTAATCCAATTTTTGCCAGTTCTTCTTGAACTTCTTATTTAGACTTCAAGTCTATATTTTGTGTCCATGATATTAATCCAATTCTTGCCAGTTCTTCTTGAACTTCTTATTTAGACTTCAAGTCTATATTTTGTGTCCGTGACAGTTTGTCGAGACTACTCTCATCTTAGATATCAGAGCTACTTTCTTTTTATTGGAGTGTAAATTATTCTTCTTCTTGAAGGTACACTAGTGTTTTAGAGGTTGCGGATTACCCTCCTCTAAATTGATGTCTTTTTTGTCATAATATTGGAGGCTTATTCTTCTTGGAGAGAGTAGATTATTCCTCTTCTTGAAGGTCTTAAGGCATTTTAGAGGTTGCGGAGTACCCTCTTCTAAACCAATATTTCTTCCTTGTAGAAAAAATTACTTCCTTTTTGTTAGAATGGTTGGAGGTCAAGACATTAATATGAGTGAAAGTTTGGAGTCCAAGATGGATGCCATTATGAATGCTCTTGCTACATTATCACAGAGAACTACAGTGATCCAAGGAGTCTTTGCAAGACTTCATAATGATGGAGCGTCTGGAATAGCACAATCTAGGCTTCATTAGTCTGAAGCTTCTGCACCAGAAGAAGCAACTTTACCTGTGGTTCAATGAAAATCATTGCTTCCACAATGAAAGGAGCCTCGAATTAGCCTTCCAGACAAGTTTGATAGCACACGCTCTAAGTTTTGAGGTTTTGTCAATCAAATCAAGTTAATAACAGCTCTACAACTCAAACGTTATCCGACGGAGGAATCATGCATTGGATTGGTTGGAACTTTGCTTACGGGACAAGCTCTATCGTGGTTTGCTCCTCTATTTGAAAAAGGATCACCAATTTTGAACAACTTTGAGACTTTTTTGGAGGCATTTGTGGAAGCAATTGGCGAGCATGACAAGGCTTGGTGGGCTACAACAAAAATTTGATTGCTACGACAAGGGACTCGCTCTGCATCAATCTATATATTAGATTTCAGGCAATTAGCATGCGACATCAACTAGGATGAAGAAGCATTGATGAATCAATTCTATTGGGATCTAAGGGACGACATGAAGGATTTATTGTTATCTCTTCCTGATCCACAAATATTCAACGAAGCCATTAGCCAAGTTGTGAAGTGCGATAATTGCCTATTTCAACGTCGCTAAGACCAATGCTCCAAACAATATATAAGTCGTCACGGCACAATTATATCGGAAAGTAGCCTAAATTCACAATCGGAGACAAACAACATGCAGATTGATGCGGTACGTGTCAAATTTCTTATTCGAGAAGAAAAGAAACAACGTATGAAGAAAGGTTTGTGCTTTTATTGTGGTGGAGAAGGCCATAGAGCTGGAAACTGTCATAAGAAGCAAAATGGATACAGCATCAAGAATAGAGGTGCGTTTTTTCAGGAAAACGAGGATGCTCAGCCACAATAAGAACCGTGCGGCTGGACAAATCAAAACCAGGTTCCTCTCTTTCTACTCAATCTGCCCGTTGTTTTACAATTTCTTTCTCTTTTGGTCCTGAAAAACTAAAAACCTTAGCCTTATTAGATTCAAGAGCATCTGCTTGTTTCTTAAACCAAGAATTTGCTAAGCGTCACAAAATTCCCCTAGTACAAAAATTGAAACCTATTCACGTAAAAGTAATAGATAGACGACCTTTATTATCTGGTAGTGTCACCTATGAATCAGAACCTATAGAAGTGATGTTTAAAGATTACAGTAGTTATATTATTTTCAACATTATTAGCACCCCATCAAATTTTGTTATTCTTGGTCTTTCTTGGTTGGAAAAATATAATCCATCCATAGATTGGAGGTTGTAGAGGATAACATTTTCCATAGAACAGCTGAGGACAAGCTTGAAAGAAGACCTCAAACCAAAAAATCCTTGTTCATTGGAGCAAGAATGTTTGTAAGATCGTGCAAGGAAGGCACACCATTAGTCATTTATGCGACTCCAACTAGTGGAGAGCAAATTTCAACAGCAGGAATACGAGAACAATACAAGGATTTTTAAGACGTGTTCCAAAAGAAGAATGCTGACATACTACCAGAACATTGATCATATGATTGTGCCATAGAATTGCAAGAAGGAGCACAACTGCCTTTTGGCCCAATCTACAACTTATCGCAGATGGAATTGGCTGAATTGCGGAAATACATTGACAAGAACCTAGCCAAAAACTTTGTTTGTCATTCAAAATTACTAGCTGGGGCACCAATCTTATTTGTGAAGAAGAAAGATGGCTCACTACGGATGTGCATGAACTATCGAGGTCTCAACAAGGTGACAAAGAAGAATCGCTATTTATTATCTTTGATCTCTAGTCTTCTGGAACAACTTGGACGTGCAAAGATCTTTACAAAGATTGATCTAAGGGGAGCTTACAACCTTGTGTGAATCAAAGAAGGAGACAAATGGAAGACAACTTTTTGTACAAGATATGATCATTTTGAGTATAATGTCATGTCATTTGGTCTCACCAATGCTCCGGCGGTTTTTCAACACATGATGAATGATATTTTTTGAGAATATCTAGACAATTTTGTTGTCATCTATCTAGATGATATCTTGATATTTTTTGAGAACAAAAAAGAATATAAGAAGCATGTTTATTTGGTACTCGAAAAACTATGTGAGCAAGGATTCTACGTCAAGTTGGAGAAGTGCTTATTTCACCAAATTGAGATGGAGTTTTTAGGATTTGTTGCGACTACGGAAGGCTTGAAGATGGATTCCAAGAAGGTAGAAGCAATTGTGTCCTGGGAAGTTTCAAACATGGTTACAGACGTATAATGTTTTCTTGGCTTTGCTAACTTCTATCGAATCTTCATCAAGAATTATTCTCAAGTTGCTGCTCCACTCACTCGATTAACATGTAAGGATAAGCTCAAATGGGGACCTTTAGCGGAAAAAGCATTTCAAAATCTTAAAATAACATTTACTACGGCTCCAATCTTGGTACACCCAAACTTTGCAAAGGCTTTCTATTTGGAAATCGATGCTTTGGATTTTGCTTTAGGAGCCGTACTTTCGCAGATGGGCATTGATAATAAACTTCATCCGGTTGCATTCTATTCACAAAATTTTTTTGCGGCTGAGATTAATTATGAGATTCATGATAAGTAACTCCTTGCTAAAGTGGATTCTTTCTAAGAGTGGCGTCACTTCCTCAAAGGAGTTGCGCATCCGATAACCGTATATATGGAACACAAGAATCTAGAGTATTTCATGTCTGCTCGGGTTCTAAACCGTTGTCGTGTTGCAGCACATTTATATAGTGAAAGATATAGATAAGAGTAATTTATATTTAATACTTGATTATCTTAGTTCAATAGGAACTTAAGATACTTAAGAAAAGGATTATGGAAGCCTCTTAGATTTTTTTCTTGTTTTAATAGCTAACAGATAAAAGTTAGTTGTTAAAGTTTTCTTCTAGGCTATACAAACTCTTTTATTGATTTTGAAAAGCCATAAGTTAATTAGAATAGGATAGAAAAGAAAAATAGTTATTATGGTTGATACTAGGATTAAGTTGAAAATAGGATTTAACTTAAAAATCCTTAAAATTAAATGAATTGATATCCAAAGAAAGACCGAGTATGAGACAGGGTCGAAATCAGACCTCTAGGGACAAAAATGACCACCAAAGGCAAGCGAGGGAGACATTTGAAGATCGGCGATTAGGATTGGATAGCTAGCTTAAAAGGGGTTCCAAGGGCGTTTAGCTTGCAACCATAGGGTTTTGGAGGACTTAGCAATTGATATTCAAAGTCAGGGTTTGTATTGGTGATTTGGGTTTTTATATAAGACAATGATGGCTTGCATTGTTGAGTGATTCATAAAATCTGTGAAGCATCTACAGTTCAAAATTTGATGTTGTTTGGATTGTTGGGTGTGCTAAGTGTATACAAAGTTTTGTGTTAATCTAGCAATGCAATCAGGAGATATTTGAGTTTTGATACAAAGGGTTGTCAGAAGTTTGCAGTTTAGGGTTGGATAGGATTTCTATGATAACTTAAGATCCACTAATTGGATCAACGTAATTTTTGGTATGCTGATAGAAGACTTGTAGGTTGAGCTACATACCAAGTTTGAGCTGAAGTTAACGGTGAAAGAAGGAGAAATCACCACTGGAGTTTCTGCATCAATCTTCAAGTTGGCAGCCGAGCGTCATCAGTGTGCTTTTTTTGGGCGTTTTCTTACAATCTATAAGTTGAATTGGACTAAGTTTTTTTGAGCATGTAAAAGGCTTGTACCAGCATGTGTGTGAAAAATTTCACACTAAATGGATGGTTTGATTAAAAATTATAGCTTGTTGAAGCTCACTAATTAGGGTTAGGATTTATAAATAAAAATAAAAGTTGCTTAATTATAAAAGAAATAAGGTAATTGGGGTATATGTAAGATTGATTTTACTAAGAGGAGTGTTTTTAAATACTTTTGAATTGAAGCTCGATTTATATTCCTTATATATGGATGAAACCTATTAGGATTTCTTGAGTATTTGCAAACAATACTTTACCTTCTACAGCCAAGTGCCTGGTGCATTCCCAATCGAGACAACACGTAATATGACATCGTTGTCATGCTCAATGGAATATGTCGCTATTTAGATTTGACTTTGTTATTACTTATCGGCTTGGAAAGCAGCAAGGACTATCCGATGCCTTATCAAGAAGATCATTTCTTGCGCCAAAGGTTGGAGAAGCAACGCGTAATCAACAGTGTACGACATTGTTAAAGCCAGAGCAATTCAAGATTTGTACTGTTGTTGTGCCAATTGATGCTGACTTCCTCAACTAGATATGTGCTGTGACCATTGAAGATTCAATAGTCCTTGATATCAAGCAGTGTATCAATGATGACAAGTTCAAGGTTGAAGGAGATCTCTTATACTTTGAGGAGCGGCTATATATCCCAAAAGGACCAACACAACTTCGAGTCCTTCAATCTCGTCATGACTTTCCAACTGCGGGACATTTTGGATTCAACAAGACCTTGGAATTCATTTCCCAAGATTATTGGTGGCCCCAAATGTGGAAGGATGTGAAAGATTTTGTCCTCTCTTGTGACATTTGTTCAAGATCCAAGAATCCTCGACATTGCCTTTATAGACTTCTACAGCCATTGCCTATTCCGTGTCATCCATGGTCTTTAGTTTCCATGGACTTTATTACAAATCTTCTGCCATCAAATTCATTTGACAACATCTTTATTGTGGTAGATTGACTTACGAAGATAGTATATTTTATCCCTTGCAAGAAGATATCATCAAGCGAAGATACAGCAAGGCTCTTCCTTGATAATGTGTATCGATATCATGGTCTACCAGATGATATCGTGTTAGATCAAGGAATCCAATTTGTATCAAAGTTTTGGAAATCTTTTTTTTAAGATATTGAAGGTGGACATCAAGCTTTCTTTGGCATTCCATTCTCAAATTAACGGCCAAACAGAACGGGTGAATCAAGTTTTAGAACAGTATTTATGATGCAGCATCAATTATGAGCAAGATGATTGGACTGCATATCTACTGCTAGCCGAGTTTGCATATAACAACACCCTTCATGGGTTGACTCAAAAAATACCATTCTTTTCCAACTATAGATACCATCCAAAGCTTGATCTATTGAGTCAGTTACCGAATAACAACCCAATAGCTATTGGAGCTTCAAACCACATTAAAGCTTCAATTGCAAATTGTCCAAGAATCTTACAAAACATCCGCGGATAAATTTCGGAATCAGGCACCTAATTTCAAAATTAGAGATAAAATATGGCTCCTTTGACGGAATATCAAGACCAAGTGGCCATGTGATAAGTTGGCGTACCGCTTAGAGTTACCAGCTGCTATGAAGGTACACCCTGTCTTTCATGTTTCTCTGTTAGAGCCTTATTGGGAATCGTCTTTTCCTAGAAGAGTGCAATGTCCGCCACCTAGTATAGAAATTGAAAACAACAAAGAATATGAGGTAGAAAAGATACTAGATTCACAGCAAAGATGGAATAAATTAGAGTACTTTGTGCATTGGAGCGGCTATGATATTAATGAACGAACATGGGAACCAGTCAAAAATCTTGCCAATGCGTTGCAAAAGGTATAAAAATTCCATCAACAATATCTTAATAAATCAAAAGCTGGCTATTAACAAAGCATGAAGATGAAGCCTTCTCTAGAAAAATGAATAGAAAAGGGATCCAAATCTTATCAAAACATAACTTATTGTATTTTGTAGTATCAAGATATCTAATATCAAGGTGTATTTAGATATGGCTAGTGAGAATGTAGATATTGTACTAGTGGTACCATGTCAATCGAGTAGCTCATGACGTGGACCTCGAGATGAAGAATTAGAAGAGCCAAGAAGACATCGAAGAATACCAAGTAGCAAGTCACTTGTAATTGTCTTTGAAGTTGAACCAACTCATGCAAGTAGTGGCGAAGCGATATTTTCAGATCATTTCTACAATGAAGATACAGAAGTTCAAGCATGGTCTCAAGTAGAAGGTGTTGGTCATTATTGATGGCTACAAGGGCCCATGAATCATCTGCCTCGTGAACGACAGTTGGAGTATATTACAGGGACTATGCGACAAATTTTTGATTTCCTACGTTTGTGAGTATATATCTCAAATGGCTTCTCGGAGACCTCAAAGCTAGAGAGAGAGGTGATGTCAAGGACATACTTGTTAAAACCTTTTAGAATATTTTAGAAGTTTTTTAGAATTCTCTAGAACCTTCTAGAGCCTTCTAACATCTTCCTAGTTGATAGAAGTTGCTTGAGAAGCTTCTTAGTTAGTAGAAGTTGCTTGAGAAGCTCCGTAGCTGGTAGAAGCTGCTTAAGAAGCTTCCTAATTGGCGGAAGTTGCTTGAGAAGCTTCTTAGTTGGTGGAAGCTGCTTGAGAAGCTTTCTAGGTAGGAGTATATATTGTAGTCAAGGCTGAAGAGTTTTTCAGTCTCGACAACACATCCCTTGGAGCTCTAGCTCACGTCTATGGTGTTGTTTTTTATACTCATCTGATTAATCTAATTTTTTCCAACTCTTCTTGAATTTCTTATTTAGACTTCAAGTCTATATTCTGTATTTGTGACATTAATCCAGTTCCTGCCAGTTCTTCTTGAATTTCTTGTTTAGACTTCAAGTCTATATTTTGTGTCCATGACAGACACTCAAGAAAAAGAAGTAAAGATTATGTAGTTTAGATTTTAGAAAATAAATTACGTACAAAAATTAGAAGATTCAAAGTTAAGATGAAGGAGATATAGTTGTTTGAAGTTAAAGTGTGGATTTAAGATATATTGTCATTCTTTTAAAAATACAAGGAATTGTATAAAAATTTCTTGATATTAGAAGATGCAATTGAATAGGTGATTTTAAAACTTGCATCTTATATAAAAGAATTATTTTATTTAGAATTTGGATGAAGGAAATATTGGAAGTTGAAAATAATATATTCAATTCCAAGGCAGTAAGGAGACCATTTTATTGATAGTGATGATTTCTACTATATTTTGAGCTTCTAGATGAATTTATGTCTAAAAAATTTTAAAAAAGTGAATTATTATGTTAAAAAGCTACATACCAATTTTTGTGGCGTTTGAACATTTAATTTGTAAGATATAAATTTTTTTGCACATGGATATTGATAAACAAAGGTTTGAAGCTACATTTAGGATTTTGGTAATATTTCAAGATTTGTATTGAATCTACAATTGAAATTTGATATGATATTTTTTCAAAGTATATCAATACTTTATATAAAATTTAAAACCATTTGGACAATTTGATTGAGAGATATGAATTATTGGAATTCAAGAAAAATCTCTTTTAAGGATACATAAGATTTATAGTATTTTATCATGTATTTAGATGTTTTTATCTATTAAGGATTCATGTATTTGATATAATTACTCCTATAAGAATAATTTTTTATATAAATTTGAATTTTTTTTTTAATCTTAAAATTTAATTGAGTAATTAGTGATAGCCAAAAGTCCAATGTTTTTTTTTAAACAAATTCTATCTACTTTGACATATTGGTACTTTCAATGAAAGAGTCTCAAAGTATTAATTATTCAACAAGTCAAGATGGGGGATTAAAATTCAAGGCTTGTATTATCATATGTAATAGATATCTAAGATGTATTTAAAGTATGTACTTAATTCATGGATGAGAGACAATGGATGCAAGGAGATGATAGGAGCACCATCAAGGCCTTACAAGTAATGGTGGACAAGGTTGGGAGGTTTAATGGAAGGAATATGACAAAGTTCTTAAGAATCTACATATATGAAATAGAAGTATATTAAATTTTAGAATTAAAAATGATTACCACCTTTGATCTGGTAAGAATACCAAAATTTTAAAAAAAATTATAAGAGCTATATGCTAAAATTATATTAAAGAGTAGATTTGAAGAGCTACTAAATGATAAATTCTTTGAAGATGATTCAAAAAAGATGACCAAAGGATCATTTTTGGAATAAATTGAGTAGATATTAGAGAAGCAAATGGCTTCAAATGAATTGATTAAGGAATTTATAAGAAGTTTAGTCAATTACCACAATATGAAAATAATTGTTAGATTTTAGGAAAGTTGAGTTATCTTTACAAGCAGCTTATAAAGGCCTAAAAGACAAGTTGTTCTATCATCTAACTAATAAGATATATGAGAGTGGAAGAGACTTGAAAGAAATTATGGGACTTATGATCAAATAATAAAAGATTAAGATTCATGGCTTGTCATCATGATTGGAGCCAATGCCTACTTCTTAAACTTTAATATTACCTCAAAAAATGACCAAGTCTATTCAAGATGATATTCTTAAAGAATTAATCAAAGAAAAATGGTATTTGAAGGTGGAGATGACTAAATTAAAGAGATCTCAAATGGCAAGCTCATTGAAGATATTTGAAGGCTTAAAGGGATCTGTAGAAAGATATATGTGGTGTGACAGTTTAGACTACAAATGAGATAAATGTGATAAATGTGATAAATGTGGTAGTTACATAACTGTAATTAAAGAAAATATTTTGCATTTCAAAGATAATAAGATATGACTAATAAGTTCTAATAAATTTTTAAAAACCAATTTTGAAAAGAGAGGCATAAAGAAGCTAATAGAAAAGCAAACATGTAAGAGTGGTGCCATGCATGATAAAAAAGCAAAGTCTTATTTTATTACAATGGAACAAAAAATAATAAAGATTGCTTTTTCATTAGTTGTAGAAGCTTTGATTAGGAGAGCTAAAATTATCAAAAGGATGACTAGATGAAATGAACCAATTGATGCTATTAATATCAAAGTATTTTTGGATGGAGACCAACAGAGTGATGACTTGCATGATGCTATGATTGAAGAGAAGACATATAGAATTATTCATAAGGAAGATATTACTAAGATAACAAGTAAGATGAAATCTCAAAGAACAAAGAAGCTTTTTAGGGAGAAAAATAAAAAATGATGCCTTCTTCTATTCATCTTGGTGATGTACCAATACCAAAGAGTAGTAGAAGAAGTATCAAGGACTTGAGAATATAGAATAAGAGACTTAAATTAAAAAGAGATTTCAAGAAGAAATCAATAAAGAGTTGAATTATTTAAATGAGTATACAAATAATACCAAGAAAGATGAGCTAGAATTCCAAGAGATGCAATGTTAAGACTAAAGAATTCTTTAGCCTCAACTCTAATATATACCCTTATTTAGAAAATTTTTTAAGCAGCTTCCATTGAATTTAGAAGCTTTTTAAACTCTTTCTGCCAACTTGGAAGCTTTTCGAGCTCCTTCTAGTAAATATGAAGCTTCTCGAGCTACTTTCGCCAATTAAAAAGCTTCTCAATTAACTTTTATTAATTAAAAAATCTCTAAAGTATTCTAGAAGGTTTTGTAAACTTCTAAAGTATATATTCCTAATATCATCTCTTTTTTTAGCAATGAGTTTTAAAAAGAGCTCATACCTTTGAGAATATTATTAAGCTTGAGTATTAGAATTGAGAC
Source organism: Physcomitrellopsis africana (assembly GCA_036785485.1). NCBI lineage: Eukaryota > Viridiplantae > Streptophyta > Bryopsida > Funariales > Funariaceae > Physcomitrellopsis > Physcomitrellopsis africana. The sequence goes on along the minus strand of JAWRVF010000975.1, from coordinate 16,582 downwards.
TTATATAGTTGGATGTTGCTCCTAATGATTTTAATCTTGGCCATATTTAGCACTGTTGTGAAGTAAATATATCCATATATAGAAACCTAATTTAGCTATCTTTTCTTTAAAATTTTATTAAGTTCTTTCTTTCTTCTTACCAATCTAAGTTTTTATATAGTTTAGGAAATTTATCTTTTTTCCAATCTTAAGTTTTAGTAGATTTGGGATTATATTTGTATATATAAAGAGTTTTGACTTTGAAGTTGAATTTAGGATTTTACCAAAGATAAATAGAGGTTTGGATGTCAATAGTCGGCTACTATTAATAGTATTAACTTAGAGGATTAGATTTGGGATTTTTATAACTTTAAACTATTAATTGTTGACTTGGACTTTGAAGACCTTGGCTGCGACTTCTTTGATGAGCTCAGAAGAGAAGAAGACATGGTTTTTTGGAAAATCCAGCAGAGTATTCAAAGAGAGCTTCTTCTTGGCATGAGTTTAGGTGGTAGAACGCATGATTCAAAGCTTAGATGAAAGAGATATGTTTGTTTGAACTTAGGTTATTAATATGACACCTACTGTCACTTTTATGGGTATATTAGGAGTTTTAAGATACTAGCAAGAAATCAAGAAGTTGGATGTCTAGGGTTTTGACTTTCAAAAGTACCTGCCAAGGATTTGATGATATCTAATGATCAGCAACGAATTCATAGCTCAAAATTTATGTGACAAAGTTCAAAAGTATGAATCATGTTTTCCCAAAATTTGAGCTTATTTGAATGGCTGGATCTCAAATTATGAATTTTTAAGTCTCTAGTTGAGATTTGACTTTCAAAAGTATCTGCCAAGGATTTGGTGATATCTAACAATTGGCAATGAATTCATAGCTCAAAATTTATGTAACAAAGATCAAAAGTATGAGTCATGTTTTTCCAAATTTTAAGCTTATTTAAATGGCTAGATCTCAAATTATGAATTTTCAAGTTTCTAGTTTGGTTTTTACTTATAAAATTTCTTGCTAATATATTTGATGATATTTGGTGATCGGTAATGAATTCATGATTGAGAATTTTCGTAAAGATAACTAAAGAAGTGAACTCTATGCTTCCAAAGTTTGAACTTATTTAAATAGCTAGGTTTTGATTTATAAATTTTTAAGCTTCTAGTTTGTTGATTTATTATACACATGGTTTTGTGACTATAAAAGAGAAATTTAAGAAAGTTTGTGCATGTTGGACCCAACTTGATTGTAAAGACGGACCTTGCGTCTACTCGAAGCGGACTTTTTCCACAACATATTGGTGCTTCCATTGAAAGCTGCTTTAGGGGCAATCAGTTGGATTAAGAATCATGGAGGATATAAATTTAGGGACAAATTTACGAGAAGGACAAAGAACGGTTGGAGCCATGGATCTTCTGAGAGCAGTCACCATGTTGGTGGAGCAACAACAATCTAATTCGGATGGACATGGATCTACAAAGATACTTCGAGGAGTCATTGACAAGGTAGGCCGATTTGATGGCAAAGATGTCACTAAATTTCTTAAAGCCTATGTTTGTGAAATGGAGATCCATCAAGTTTCACAAGCTAGAATGTTAGAGACTTTTGATTTGGTTGTGGTACCAGAGATTTGAGATCGAGTGCGTCATAACTGCTAATGCAATCACATGGGTGAGATTCGAAGAACGAATGAGAAATGAGTTCTTTGATGAAGACACTGACAAGATGATTAAGCGGTTTTTCCTAGATTGGATGGAACAACGCCCAAGAAAGATGATGGGACCAAATGAGTTACTCAGAGTATTTGAAAAGAAATATGGCCAACTTTCTGTGTCAGATTGGATGTTTTTGGATGGTCAAAAGGTTGAGCTATTTTTACAAGCAATTGATGAAGCTTTAGAAGATAGATTGCTTATACTTTTGGGAGACAAGGATGTAGAAGGTGGCTTCACCACAGATTGGAGAAGAGTAGAAGAATCCATCATTTTATTAGCCAAACAACAAAGGGTGAGATCTAGGGGAATAGGGGCATATGCAGAAGCCATTTCAATAGGCATCTCAAAAGAATCAATCACTTCTTTGATTCAAAATACACCATCGGTGCAATCGACTCCATCTATAGTTATTGGAAAGAGCAAAACAATAGATGAAGGTACTCTTGAAGAATTAATCAAAGGTATAAAAGAATTAAGGGTAGAAATGAGTGAGTTGAAGAAGGGTCAAAGTAGTGGTTCTTCACAACCACCAGAAGGAAAAAAAAATTATATAATGAGGTGCATTTGGTGTGATGACACTAATCATAGCCAGAATAATTGCACAGAGTATGCCGGAGCTTTAAAAGATAGAAAAATCATTTTCAAAGAAGGAAGAATTAGGAATGCAGCTAAAGATTTTCTATTGGATACTAATTTTGACAAAGGAGGAATGAAGAAGGTGATAGAGGATTGGATAAAAAGAGCTAAATTTCAAGATTCAAGTAATGTCAATTCTTATGAAATTGTTGCATGGCAAAATAATATTAAAATTCCATTTCATGTAATATGTGAGGCTATGATATGAGGGGCCAGACAAAGAACTGGGTGGGATGATCTTATTGATACTACAAGCATCAAAGCTTTTTTGGATAGAAACAAAGAGAAGGATAGCAACCAAGATGTTTTGGTAGAGGTGAAGAGAGGAAGAAATGCAGAAGAAGAAAAAGATGGAGAGCTTATAAACAAAAGGCAGACTCGCAAAAGTAATGGAGGTGAGAAGAAAAAAGAGGATTTTGTTCAAGATATCAACCGTCCATCAGGGTCTACACCTTCAACTTCAAACCCGAAAGATACATTGTTGCCTAAGGACAAATGGGAGGAGAGAATGGAAGCAAGCAAGGAAAAAAAAAAAGAAGAAGCGGGACGAGGTAAGATCAAAGGCCCTACTTATAAACTTTGTTCCGATATAGAAACATCAATAGATATAAAAGGAATTTTACAAGAGAGAATTCTTGATGCTAAGATTGAATTCACATTGAGAGAAGCCTTGGGAATAGCAAAGAAAGATTTTCATGAACTCATAATTGACGTAATAAAAAGAAAATGTCAAATGACAACCAAAACAGTCATGGCTAGTGCAATTGATACTTGCATAACTGAAGAAGAGGGTGATGAAATTGCTCATGTATTCTCCACTATATGTGATTCTGGATCTAAAGATAGTTACAATGAAAAACTTACAAATGATACTTATGATATCCAAGAGCAAAGCCTGGATGATGATTTGGATGAGGATTTGGAAATGGAGGTATTAAGCATATTTTCTCCTAAACTTCAAATGTTACTAGAAAAGATTGCTATCAAAAATGAAAGAATTAAGAAATCAGGAGTTGAAGATGATTGTGAGATTGAAGTACAAATTAATCTTGCAACAAAAGAAAACAAAGTGAGAGAAAAAGATGAGGCAAGACTGCACGCATGTTTATCTGCTACAGATGAGGGAAGTATGAATAAAAAAAGAATAATGTATGCTCATCCATACTGGGCAAGGGCTACAATAGAAACCCAAGTTAAACTTAAAAATTTAGAAGAAGCAATATATGCTCTTGTGGATCATGGATCTGAAATTAATATAATATCAAAAGTTGTTTATGAAAAAAAAAAATGGCCTATAGATACCAACCATAGATGGGTATTGAGGGCGGCAAACAACGAAAGAGGGGGTCTTTATGGTGCATGCCTAGCAGTTAAAACAAAAATTAGAAATGTAGAGGTGGATCAGAATTTCTTTGTGCAAGTCCAAAATACGTATCTAATTGTACTTGGGCAACCATATATAACAGCTTCAAGAATGGAAACTAAGGTATTAGACAATGGATCACATTATGCTAGAATTTAGAGTTGTAATGGAAGAAATTCAGTGTAATTTCTCACAGTGAAGCTAGAGCATGAAAGACATCGAGATCAACTACGAGAAATACCTCTAGATACTAAAGAGACTTTCCAGGATTTCTAAGAGGTACACGTTGTCATAATACGTGAAGTCTTGCTTGAGAATGCTCCGGGCACTTGGTTGTAGAAGATAAAAAAGAAATACGCCACAACAAAATCCTAACAATTCTAATAGAATCTTAAATAACTTCTATTAAACCTTAACAATATTTTTCAGCTTGATTCAATCTTAAGAAATTATAAAAGAAGAATAAATGAGTCATACAATAATCATAATAGAAAATAATATATAAAATACTAAATGGATACAAGAAGACAACAATGATATTGTGGTGGAAATTCATGATCAAGCTCTTTATGAAGAAATAAAATAATTTGTTAAAAATCCTGCTAAAGAAGCTAACAATTGCATATTTGGAATTGAAGCACAAGTGAATACAAAGTACAAATCAGTGGCAAAGAAAATTAAGCCTGTGGCAACACAATTGCCTGAAGATTCCAAAGATCATGTAAAACAAGCTGAAATGGAACTAAGGCTAAGGAATCTAGAGGGGATTGGACATCGGTTTACAGAAGAAACACTTAAGAAATTGAAGATTGAAAGGGGTGAGTTCTTGACTGAACTTGAAAGAATTTTTTTTTTGAATATGCTTTCTAAATATGGAAAGTCTTTTGCATCAAAATCTAATGAAATAGGATGTGTCCATCCAAACATAGTAGCACGAATGGTGATCTTTACAATTCCACATATACCATGGGACTTAAAATCCATTCCAGTTTCAAGAGCTTAACTCTCAAAATTAATTGAGTTGCTCAAGGAAAAAATGGAAATGGGAATCCTTGAACCTTGTATAGGGCCATATTCCAATCGTTGGTTCACGGTGCCAAAGAAAACAAGGGCATTAAGGTTTATTCAAGATATGCAACCTACTAACCGAGTTACTATTAGAAATAAAGATTCTAGTCCAATTATAGATGAGGTGGCTAAGGCTTTTGCAAGCCATGCTATTTATTCAATTGGAGATTTGTATTCAGGCTATGATCAGTTTCAATTGGCAATAGAGAGTAGGGATTTAATCACAATGAAGACTCTTTTAGGTCTGATTTGGATGTGTACATTACCTCAAGGTGCTACTAACTCAGTGGCACATATGCAGAATGCAATGAATCAAATCCTAAAAGATTTTGTACTAGAAAAGACTATACCATTTGTGGACGATATTCCAATCAAAGGTTGCAGAGAAGAAATAAAAGATGTGACTATAGAAGCGGATGGTTGCAAAAGATTTGTAAAACAACATATTAAGGATGTAGAGAGGATTTTGAAAAGATTGGAGGAGGTGGACGTAATTCTATCCATTGATAAATCCAAATTTGGAGTTGAAGGAATTGTAGTTGTAGGCCATTTGTGTGGAAGCTATGGAAGAAAGCCAAATCCAGATAAAGTAGATGTTATTTCACAAATGAAAGTCTGCAATAATATCACTGAGGTGAGAAGATTTCTTGGAGCATGTGTTTTCTATCAAATTTGGATACCTCATTTTGCTCATGTAGTAGAGCCTTTATACAAACTTTTAAGAAAAGGAAATAAGTTTACATGGGGCATGGAGCAAGATAAGGCTATGGATGATTTAAAAGAGATTTTAAGATCTCCACCAGCTCTAAGACAAGTGAATTATAAGAATAATAGACTTGTGATAGTAACAGTGGATACTAGCCCTATTGCCATAGGTTGGATTGTTGGACAAGAAGATATCAGCAGGAATCGATTTACTATTAGATATGGAGCAAGAATCTTGACAGAGCACCAGAGGGCATATCCACAAGTGAAAAGAGAGTTATGGGATGCAATTATAACATTAAAAGCAGAAAGAAATTATTTAATATGAGCAAATGTGCTATTAGAGACTGATTGTTTATCTTTGCTCGGTATGATATCTAACTGCTCAACTCTTGATATTGCCATACTAAGATAGATAGCCTACATTAAATCTCTAAATCCAATTTTGATTCACATTAAAAGCAAAGAAAATACAATAGCAGATATGCTATCAAAGGCTAGATATATGGATAGAAAAGAAATGATTGCTGAAGAAGAGAATGAAGATAGCTGCAATAAAGATTTGGGTTATGTATTTTCAATAAATAATGACAGAATGGAAGAAGTTCTACCTTTTGAGGCAGAATCATATAAAGGAAGATTGAAAGACATTGGCATTTATTTGAGCACCCTTAAAAAATTACAAGATTGGTCAAATAAATTTTTTAAAGAAATCAAGCAATATTCATTTGGATATTTTTTATGGGATGGGCTTCTTTGGAAAAAACCAAAAAGAAAGGATGGAATGCCATTGCGGATAGTTGGAAATACATGCACCAAAGCTTAAGTTTAAAGGAATTTCATGATTCACATTGGGCTGGGCATCGAGGAATTTGAGCTACATATACAAAGATTAAAGAGCGGTATTGGTGGAAGGACCTTTATAAAGATGTAGAGAATTTTGTGGGATCATGCCTCGAATGCCAACTTCAATCCAAAATCAGATATCGTGATGAACTTCACCCAACTTACCCTCTTTCCATTCACTTCTAGTGGATAATTGATTTGGTAGTTATCCCAATTGGATTATGGAATATGAAATATTTAATTTTGGCACGAGAGGAGTTATCAAACTATGTTGAAGGCAGAGCTTTAACAACCAAACAAACAGCTGGAATATGTCGATTTATCCTTGAGGATATTTTTAGTCGCTATGGATGTATTGGAGGAATGAGGGCTGATAGAGGGGAATTAGATGCTGCTAAAGCTAGAAGCTTTTTTGAAAGATATGAAGTGAAGCTAAAATTATCCAATGCATATAATTCAGAAGCAAATGGAAAGAGTGAAAGATGCCATCTACCAATCATACATGCATTAGTTAAAGCTTATAAAGACAATTCAAAGGAATGGCCAAGGTTACTACCATTTGCTTTATGGGCCGATAGAACCACCTATAGTACGGTAACAGGATACATGCCGGTTGAATTAATATTAGGTCAAAAGTCCATTATGCCAACAGAAGAATCTATGCCTATGTGGTTATTTTTATCTTGGAAAGATGGCATATCTTGTGAAAGACTTTTGGAACTTTGGATCCAACAAATTGAGAGACTATCAAAAGACCACCAATTGGCACTAGATAGGTTGAAAGCAGCAAGATTGGAAAACAAAACAAGATTTGATTGAACTCATTGATTGCGTTTGAAACCAATCTTGGAAGGTGATTGGATAGTGATTTATGACAATACTTTGAACCACCAACATAATACGCAAAGAAAGTTTTCTCGGAGATGATTTGGACCATATATTGTTGTAATTGCACATGACAATGGAACTTACTCACTTTGAGAATTAGATGGAACATCCATCCGAATTCTAATAGCAAGAAAATGAGTGAAAGCTTTCCAAAGAAGAAATAATAATTGTCTACCTGAAGACTTTGAAATGTACGTGTCTGACGAACAATGGAACCAAAAAGATAAAAAAATTCAAGATAAAGACGAATACGATGAAGGGTGAATGGCGGCACATGTCAGAGGATGTGTAGGTTTGGAGGGGGTGGATGTCATGAAGTAAATATATCCATATATAGAAACCTAATTTAACTATCTTTTCTTTAAAATTTTATTAAGTTCCTTCTTTCTTCTTACCAATCTAAATTTTTATATAGTTTAGAAAAAATTTCTCACTTTCTTTCTTTTTTTTTGGCTAAAATTTTACTTTATCTTTAATCTTAATTTTAACTTTGATTTAGCCTTGAAAACTTCTTTTATTTCTTTTATCTTTTTTCCAATCTTAAATTTTAGTAGATTTGGGATTATATTTGTATATATAAAGAGTTTTGATTTTGAAGTTGAATTTAGGATTTTACCAAAGATAAATAGAGATTTGGATGTCAATAGTCGGCTACTATTAATAATATTAACTTAGAGGATTAGATTTGGGATTTTTATAACTTTAAACTATTAATTGTTGATTTGGACTTTGAAGACCTTTGCTGCGACTTCTTTGACGAGCTTGAAAGAGAAGAAGACATGGTTTTTTGGCAAATCCAGCAGAGTATTCAAAGAGAGCTTCTTCTTGGCATGAGTTTAGGTGGTAGAAACACATGATTCGGAGCTTAGATGAAAGAGATATGTTTGTTTGAACTTAGGCTACTAATATGACACCTACTGTCACTTTTCTGGGTATATTAGGAGTTTTAAGATACTAGCAAGAAATCAAGAAGTTGGATGTCTAGGGTTTTGACTTTCAAAAGTATCTGCCAAGGATTTGATGATATCTAATGATCAGCAACGAATTCATAGCTCAAAATTTATGTGACAAAGTTCAAAAGTATGAATCATGTTTTCCCAAAATTTGAGCTTATTTGAATGGCTGGATCTCAAATTATGAATTTTTAAGTCTCTAGTTGAGATTTGACTTTCAAAAGTATCTGCCAAGGATTTGGTGATATCTAACAATTGGCAATGAATTCATAGCTCAAAATTTATGTAACAAAGATCAAAAGTATGAGTCATGTTTTTCCAAATTTTAAGCTTATTTAAATGGCTAGATCTCAAATTATGAATTTTCAAGTTTCTAGTTTGGTTTTTACTTATAAAATTTCTTGCTAATATATTTGATGATATTTGGTGATCGGTAATGAATTCATGATTGAAAATTTTTGTAAAGATAACTAAAGAAGTGAACTCTATGCTTCCAAAGTTTGAACTTATTTAAATAGCTAGGTTTTGATTTATAAATTTTTAAGCTTCTAGTTTGTTGATTTATTATACACATGGTTTTGTGACTATAAAAGAGAAATTTAAGAAAGTTTGTGCATGTTGGACCCAACTTGATTGTAAAGAGGGACCTTGCGTCTATCCAAAGTAGACTTTCGCCATGACATTGCTGAAATATATCATCTTTACTTTGCTCAATTGAAGATTGTAAAAGTTGTAGTAATTTTCTCAAAGCTTATATAGAAAATGGATTATTTTAACCTTATTCTATTAAATTTCTTAACACTTGAAGGTTTGACATGATGACTGATTTATTTCTATAATTCTATTCTATTTTGAAACACATGACTACATACTGATGAAGGCCTTGGTGTAAGTTTCTCCTTCTTATATGTACTTCTTAAATCCAATCTTCATCAAAAAATTATCATCAAACACATTTGGATTTATCAAGATAGAGTTGATAAAATTTTTATATTATTTGATGCGCATTAATTAGATTTTTAGTCAGTTCCTATATGTGCTCATTAGTATCATAATTGTGCCAATGAACAAGATATTCTAATTTATTCTACCTTCATTGTAGATTAAGCATCTTTTTAATCTTATATTCTTCATGATTTTTGATTTTGATATTAGGTGGTAATTATTGTATTCTTTTCAGAATATGCAACTCTCTATAAGGCTCTAAAAAAGAAATATGGAAAGTTGAATGTACTTTCAAAGAAGATGGTAGTTATAAGTGATATGCCACTAGATTAATTTACTTTTAGATAGGAAATGGTCTTAACTTTTGATAGTCCAACTTATTACATGGCTGCTTGGTCTTAATATTTTATCAAAGAAACCATATTTTATTTCAAATATGAAAAATAGGTAGTTGATTCCTAAATTTATTTGCAAATATCTTATAAGCATCTTGAGTTGCTTACAATTAAAGCTTCAAGGTTGTTTGGTGTTGTAATAGATATTTCACAAATCCTTCAATTGTTAGATTGTTATTTTTTAGCATACTCCATAAATCAAACTTTGCATGATATCTATAGTTAGAATAAAACGATATTTGCTGAGTTGAGAGATAAACAATATTATTATATGCAAACTCCACTAACAATAGATATAAGATCCAATTGTCTTGTTGATAGTTGATGCTATATTATAAATATTTTTTTAAAATTTAATTGACTCATTTTATTTAGCTATTAGTTTAAAGATAGAAAATTGAAGAAAATTTAATGTCTATCTTTAATATTTCAAAGAGGTATTTTTAAAACTTAGATATAAATTGGGATCTTCAATCGATATCATTTGATAGGCCATGATATTGATATATATTATCAAAAAGATTCTTATCATTTCTCCATTAGAAGAAGTTTTTTTATAAAGAATAAAATGAGCTATTTTTGTGAATCAATCAACCACTATAAGAATGTTGTCTAATGAATTGGATGGTGGTAGATCTATAATAAAATCCATTGAGATAGAAGACCATGACCATTTTGGAATAAGCAAGGGCTGTAAGAGTCTATAAGGGCGATGTTGAGGATTCTTAGAGCTTGATCAGATGTCACAAGAGAACACAAAGTCTTTCATAGCCTTCTACATTTGAAGCCATCAAAAATCTTAGAAAATAAATTTCAAGGTCTTATTAAATCCAAAGTAATTTGTAGTTAAAAAGTCATGACAAGATTGAAGAACGTGTAATTGTGTTGGTCCTTTTAGAATATATAAACGTTTTTTAAAATATAGAAGGTCTTTTTTAAGCTTAAATTTATTATATTTTTATTGAAATAATGCTTGGTATTAAAGACTAGAGCATCATTAATGATTACAATATATATCTTATTAGAAAAATTAAAATCAATATGTATTGATGTAATAGTGGTGCAAAGATAAAGTTACTTTAATTTTAATAAAATTGCATATTATTGATCAAATGCTGCCTCTCATATCTTTGGTATAAGATATAATCTCCTTAATAAAGCATTAGACAATCTTTGTTGCTTCCCAGATCAATAAGTGATAATAAAATTAAATCAAGATAATGATATATTCTATTGAATTTGATAGTGATTAAGAATTTAAACTAATATAAAATATTTCAAGTTCTTGTAATTTATATATACAATCACAAGATGTATTGTTCCTTCAAAAAAATAATACTATTTTTGGAAAAAATCTACAATAATAAAAAATTGATTATCATAGATTTTATAATTAATTTTGATAGCAAAAAAATTTAAAGAATAAAATGAAATTGAATAGAGTTTATTATTTATATCGATTTGTAAAAGTATAATTTTTAGTACAAAATCCAAAGCATTAGTCTTTATATAGAATGCTTTTATAAAATCTAGATATACTAAGATTGGAGCTATGGTAAATATTGTCTTAAGATCTTGAAATGCCTTTTCCATTTGAAGCCTCTATTTGAACTTGTCTATCCATATTAATTGATTAAGAGAGGTGACAACTCGAGAGTAATTTTTAATGAAGATCCAATAGAAATTAGCAAATCCAAAAAAATATTGTATATCTTTTATAGTCTTCAAAATAGCCTATTGCATAACCGCATCTATTTTTTAGGATCCATCATTAAATCCTTTGTAGATACAATGTATCATAAAAATTTCATCTTTGATTGATGAAATATACATTTTTCTAGCTTGAAATATAGACATGCATCTTGTAACTTTTGTAATACCAACTTTACATGCTCCTCATATTCTTCCAAATTTTTCAAATAGATCAAGATATTATTTAGATAGATCACCACAAACTCTCAAAAGATGTCATTCATTAAATATTAAAAGATAACGGGTGTATTTGTTAATCCAAAAGGCATGACATTATATTCAAAATGTCCATACTTTGTCCAAAATATAATCTTTTATTTGTCTCTTTTCTTAATCTATACCAAGTTGTATGTTCCACAAAGATCTATTTTAATATAGATCTTGACTTGGCCGAATTGTTCCAAAAGTCTTGAGATTAACAATAGTGGATAACAATTTTTTACTGTTATTTTATTTAATTCTCAATAATCAATGCACATATGCAAGGAATCATCCTTTTTCTTCACAAAGAATATAAGTACATCTATTGGAGACTTTGAATACTTGATAAAGTTTTTTACAAGGATTTTATCAATTTAATCTTTCAATGCCAAAAACTCATTTTCAAAAATATTATAAATTAGACCAAAAAGTGGTTGCATTTTTTCTTCAAGATCTATAGCACAATCATATGATTGGTGCTCTAGTAATATATTAGCATTTTTTTTAAAAAAAACATCTTAAAATTTATTATATTGCTTTAAAATAATTGCTAATGAAGTCATATCTTTTTTAGTTAGAGTTGCATAAATAACAAATAATATATTGTCTTTGGTCGATGTCATAAAGACCTTTGTTCCAATAAATAAAGGCTTAGCAACTCATGACTTTTTACAAAGTTTTTTACAAGAATTTCTATTAAAAATGTTATTCTTTATAACTTCCAATCTATAGATGGATTATATTTTTTTAATCAAGAAAGTCTAAGAATAATATAATTTAAAGAAATTTTAATAATATTGAGTACAATTTGACTCCTATGGTTTTTAAATGACACTTCTATAGGTGTTATTTCATAAGTGACACTATTAGAGAATAAGAATCATCCATCTATTATTTCTATATGAACAGATTTGGATTTTTATACTAAGGGAATTTTATGAATCTTAGTAAATGCTTCATTTAAGAAACAAGTCGATGCCCCTAAATTCAATAAGGCAATCGCTTGAAGCTTCTAAAGGCAAAAATATAAAAGAATGTTAAAATAACAAGTAGATTGAATAAAAAGAGAGGAATCTAAATAATTTTGTGTTATTGAATTGTCTACTTGTATAGTCCTTATTATAGCTAAATATCTTCATTTTTTTAAATGATTATACTTTTGATTTTGGTGAGGTATTGATTATATTTCTTCAAACAATTGTAAGCCTTGTGGCCTTCCTTGCTATAATATAAATATAGACCTTCTTCCATCCAATACTTCTTTTATTAAGGACTAAGAGGTTTAAAATATATTATATCAAATTATATATCTTTTACTTCTAAATATGAATTTAGACTGCTTGTCAATGTAGTTAGAATGTGTTGAATTGCATGTTGTCTTATTGAAACCCATGAACATTGATCTTGGCAATATTGGAATATTTGATTATCATATTTCATAGCTTGATTGATGGCTTTATTAAGAGATTGTAGATCCAAAAGTGATAATAACAAGTCCTTCATATTATCTCTTAATCTTTAATAGAATTGATTCATCAAAGCTTTTTTATTTCAATTGATATCACATACTAGTTGTTTAAAATTAAATGCATAGATTAATACAAAGCATGCCTCTTCTTGTAGTGTTTAGATCTTGGCTATTATCTAATGAATCTTATCATATTTTCCAAATGCTTCTTCAAATACTTCCATAAAAGCTTCAAAGTTATTTAAAATTAGTGATCTTTTCTCAAACAAAGAAATAAATCATGATAATGCTTGGGTTGTAAACAAGGTGCCAACCAATCCAATCTGTGGTTCTTTTGTTGAATAATTATTAGATTGTAGAACCATTATCAATCAAATTTGGTTGATAAATCCTCAAAATTTTAAACACGTATTATCATATTTTTCTAAAAGATTAACTTGAAGCTCCTTATACTACTAAACATGTGGATTTTTTTGATACAATATAGTTTGTAGTGCATCTTCAAGTGTAAAAGTTAGAGGTGGGTGTAGCCTAGGTTGTGGAACTCTAGATATTGCATTGTTATGAAGTTTTGTAACAATCCCTTCAATCTCTACAATCCTAGTAAATAAAGTTGTGAGAGCACTTATGATGGCATCTAACTTGGACTCAAAAGATTCAATCATACTAATGTCTTGACCTCTAACTATTCTACAAAGAAAAAAAAATGAATTTATAAGCCAATATTAATTTAGTAGAGCATAATCTACAATCTTTAAAGTATTAATATGTCTTGAAGAAGAAGAATAATTTACTCTATAACAAGAAGAATCCAACTTTGATATTTAAGATGATGATAGTTTCAACAATCTATCAAGGACACAAGTATACAAAACAAAAAACTTGAACTAAAAAGAGGTATTAAAGACATATACTTTGAAAGTTTACAAAACCTTTTAGAACATACTAGAAATTTTCTAATTAGTGAAAGTATATTGTAAAGCTTCTTAGTTGATGAAAGTAGCTTAAGAAGCTTCATAATTAGTATAAGAAGCTTAAGAAGATTCCAAATTAGTAGAAAGAGCTCAAAAAGCTTCTTAATTTGATGGAAGCCGCTCAAAAAGCTTCCTAGATAGGAATATATATTGGAATCAAGGCTAAAGAATTCTTCAATCTTAAAAATACATCTTTTGGAGTTTTAGCTCACCTTTTTTGGTATTGTTCATATATTCATCTAATTAATTAAAGTCCTTATCAATTCCTTCTTAAAACCTTCTTTTAATTCAAGTTTCTTATATTATATTCTTATATCTTTGACAATTTGTTGAGATTACTAACATCTTTAATATCAAAGTTAGATCCTTTTTGTTAAAAAGTGAATTATCTCTCTTCTTGAAGGTATACTAGTATTGTTGTCGTCCGTCTCACTTACACTACTAATACTGCCTAGAGTAAATCTGTAAAGGGGGATTCGAATACAGGAAAAGACTATTTGCATTGAATTAAACCATTAGGATCACATAACTAACTACCTACTGAATATTAGAGTCCAATGCACACGTACACGCTTTTTTTCTAAAATATTGCTGTCCACTCTACTGGTTCTGCTATTCCGCAACTAAAGATACTTCATGACACAATCGTCTACCAATACTTCTACTGTAATCTTCTGTCTTCTTTCGAATTTATAACAACAATTGGCAATGTCACACCATTTCCACAGACTGCATACACCCGCTTCTTTCTGCAATCACTGGAAATAATTCCTCACCTACAATGTCTCTTAAAACAAATTGTTACTCCAATATTCTCCACCGTTCAACTCTCACAATCAATACGGCATGACACTCACATCCACAACCAAATTTTATTGATATAGCCGGTCTTCAACCTCCAATTCATTGCAAAGAACTTCACGTAACAAATAATCATAATTTCTTACTCATCCACATATATATAAATTTTCTATTTTATTACTGTACTTCATCATTGACATGGTATAACCCTTTGGAATAGAATCCGGATCCTCTGCTATAGTCTAACAAAAGAAAAGAAAGAGAGGTAGCACCAAGCTTACCTTGGCTCAAGACTATCACAGTCTGGCCCTTACTGCTACTGTCCGAATCAATTTATACTTATCCCAATTGGTATTAACCCCTATACAACCGACGATAATCACTTTTTCTAACTTCCTTATCCATGCTGCCTTCTAAACTGGCCATTTATCGGCTTCTTGCCTATTCTTAATCCTACAAACTATGTATTGTAAATCCTAAAATTCCTACCCATTCTACATAGCCCTACTTCTAACTGTGCAACGTCCTCGCAAATACAAAATCGGTAAAACTTGTTATGAGGCTGGCTCCTGAGATTGAGATACTCTGGGATTTGTAAGAGGCTCCTCTGCGTCTGGCTCTAACGGCACGTCCTCATTCTCCTCCGATAAATCCACATGATTAATCTTCAATTGTGCTGATAAATCTTCATTATCCGCTCCCAATTCCCGAACTTGAGCCTCCAATTGTAGAATTCCCTCATCCTTCACCTCTAATTGGTGCCCTTGTTGCTTCACCTTCTCCTCCATCTTACTAATATCCGAAATTGGAGGAGCAGATTCCTGTGGCCGAACGACATTGGCCAAATTGCCCTCTAATTTTTCCACTTCACTTTTCAAAGTACCAATTTCTGTCTGCAGCTTCTCCGTTCCAATTCGGTATTGGTCTTCCAATTCCACCTTTTTCTATTCCAATTTCACTATTTTATCACCTTCCGCCTACAATTGACACTTCAACGCTTCCCGTTCCAAATCCCATATCCTGCGGTTCTCTATTAATTCTTGCTTTTGATCATTTAGAATTCTTTATATGCGATCTTTTTCATTCGCCCAATTTTTCTTTTCCTCCGCTATTTTCCGCTCCAATGCCAACTTGGACTCCGTCTTTGCCCTAATCAGGTGCCCCTATTCCATAATTTGGCGGCCTTTCTCCAGTATCTCCTTCCGGCTAGACTCCAATTGTTGTCTTAGATTCCCTTCTAGCTGACTCACGGTAAGCTGCAATTGGGAAATTTGTCCCAATATTACTTCCGTGAGGTTCCCTTCTACCAGTACCCCGGTGTTCAAAACCACCTTTTCTATCACTGCACGAATTAAAGCCTGCCCTGGTGTAGTTTCCAGGATAGCCTCCCGTTCCCACGATCTATTAGATTCCTCAATTTCATGCACCACTACTCCTGGGCCAACTGGTAATCTCTTCATACCCTATTGCGGCATTGAAGAAGGCACGCTCTTCTCCCCTGCTGGTTGACTTAACGTGTGCGCAATCACGGAGTGCTCATAGTTAGAGCATAGCAACAAAGCGAATTTACCTGTTTTTTGCTTGGCTCCCATTTCTGCATGGATACGGGTTGCTACAAAGGCTGTCCAATTAAAGACCATGCCTTCTAATGTTCCAATCGCAACAAACAATATGCGCTTGGACATATACATGGTATGCCGGTTCAAGCCTAGCCGCTTCTGAATGAACCGCATCCACTCCGCAAGCTCTTGGAGTAAGTGCCTCTGCCACTTTTCAGCCTTGATTTTTCTCAAAGGACGCCATGTCCCCTTTGAAATAACTTCTTGGTCTGAAGTCACTAGATACTTCGACGCCTATCATTAACTCTCCTATTGGTAAATATAATA